>CM046458.1:28804715-29076956 GCA_025506515.1 Flaveria trinervia | reverse complement strand
ATGATGTGATAAAGATTGAAGAGGAACAGATGCAAAAACATGATGAGGAAATGCTGAAAAGCATTGACAAAGCATATGCTACATCCTCTTCATGATCAGCATGAAGAAAGAAGTATTAAGATTGTACACCCTTGCTAATACCTTTCAATACCAAAGGGAAAGAGTAAGGATATGGCCTGATCCTAGGGTGGCACACCGGATTGTCAAGAAAGAAATTCCTTCAAGATACAAGGCCAAGTGAAGAGAGTTGTCGATGAAGACATCACTGTGGTGCTTGTAGTGTCCCCCTGGGAATTGTTGAAGAGTTCAAGAAAGCCTATGAAGCCAAACAACCACCTCAAAAGATGTTAGAGAACAAAATTATAAGAAGGGATTGGTTTACAAACGACTTGAAAACTTCAAACAAGAAGAGCTCAACCTGCTCTTAGAAGGAACTCATCCAGATGAGTTTGCTTATAGACAAATAACAACGGTTGAGCTCAAAATGGAAAACAGGCCAAGTACATATCTGAAGTGTATGGCCGAGAAGGATTATTTGATGGTGTGCCCGAGGTGCTGACAATGGATGAGCAAATCATGTTTTTAAGGGCTTACACCAGGGAATCATATAGGCTGATACACGGGAAGTAGATCTCATGGTTGGGGCAACAGCTCGTGTCCAAGTCCCCAATACAGAGCTCCCAACCATATCATGCCAAACAGATCATCAGAGACTTCTTCCCAGGCCGGTGCTGAAAAAGGGTCACTTCTCATCTGATCAAGAGGATTAAGAGACCAATCTATCTGCCAAAATAAGTGGGACTCGTCAATAACTTAGAGGTTTTGGCTGCATTGGTTCAGGGGAGTTTGTTGGACCAAAAGAACCAATGAGCCTGATCAGAGAACCTCTAAGTCCCACAAAACATCACAACAGCTGAAGAAGACCTGATCAGCTGTTCTACAAAGTCTGAAGAATACAACTGCTGAAGTACGTCTAAAGTACTGAAGACAAAGACTGAGACAACAGCTGAAGATCTAAAGTCTGAAGACTTCAACAAGTACTGAAGACAAAGACTGAAGATCAACAGCTGAAAGACAAAGTCTGATGTTCAAGTACTGAAGACATCAGCTGATGTTAACAGCTGATGACAACAGCTGAAGAGGGCTTCTTCAGTTGTTGTGATGATTTTTCTTCTTCAGTAGTTTTCTTTTCCTTTCAGTAGTTTGTTTATTTTTCTTTTCAGTACTTGTAAACAACTGAAGAGGTTGTTCTTCAGTTGTTGTAGTTTCAGTAGTTTTATGTTTTTCAGTAGTTGTAAATGAGATGTTTAACACTTAGGAACATTTGTAAGAAGATGTCAGTTGTTGACATCTTCAGTAGTTGTTAAACATCAGTAGTTATAAAACGGTTACATGTCACTTTCAAGTGACATCAGCCTACGTCATTCTTTCTTTATAAGGAAAGATGACTCACCTGTAATCGTGCCTTTTAGGCCGACAATCCTAATGCAATATTCCTTTTGTCGGATATTTCTCTCTCTATAACAAAATTCTTTTATCGTTTTATATCAATTGTTCTTGTTGAATTTGTCTAATTCTGAGCTATTCCGCTGCTATATCTGTTCAATCGATTAAACCAAGGGCTGAGATCCTAACAATTAGTGAGATCAATTGCATATTTCACTCATTAATAAAGTCTGACATGATCAGATATTATGTGTAAACACTATCATGCTATTATACTGAAACAGTAAATTTTTGTGATTACACTAAACATGTATTCATCTGAGTACTTTTGAGATGTTTTGGCTTATCAGATTGACTGTTTGTTGAGTAACACCACTCACACCTGATAGTGATGTAATTAATCATGAGATCTGTTACAAGCATCATTTCACTTCTTTGTTATGAGTCATCATAAACCTGAAGTGCTGAGATATCCTTTGTTGTAAGTCATTACAGACCTGGATATTCTCTTTGATGCAAAAGAGGCCAATATGCACAATCTATTCAAATGGATAGTTAGAGCTGATCAAATGGTTATCCATGATCAATCACTATTCATTTAAGTAACATGAGCTCTGATTACACATATGTTTCACATAATAAGTTGAGTATGTGTTCTTGCTTGCATGTCTTGATGATAGTTGAGCTCTCTACATATAACCTAATCAATCCAAGAATTGAAAAAGTAAGTGAGCTGATATTATGTCAAAAACACTCATTGTCTGTCCTTAGATCTTATGTCTCCTTTGCTATGATATCACTTACCTGGAACACACTTGATCAAGATTTATTCACTGTCTATGACTATCCACATTTTTTATTTTAATGTGCTGTTCTTCATTGATATGATCTCACTGCAGACATTAATTCTTGTTGATATTAGATTTTGATTCTGCTTTCATTTTGCTTTTATGCATGTTTTCTGTGTGTGAAGGCAATGTCACAATGAGTTGTGTGATCTTATTATGCTACCTTAGAAAACTTATAAGTTGTTCCAACTTAAAAGTTTAGGGGGAGTAATAAATGGAAGATTTTTTCTTAGAAAATCAAAATCAAGAAAGTTGAATTGAATGGATGATGCTATATGTTCAAAGTTTATGTGAGTGTGATCATGAAACTTTTGAAAATGATAATATGAACCTATATAAAATTTCAAGTGGAAATGCTTCTCTCAAAGTTGAGATATAGAGATTTGATTATGTTTTGAGACTAAAAGGAAGGGAAAGAAAAGAAAGAAAATTTTCAAAAGTTAAACATCAAGTAAAAAAAATTGAAATTGTTGAAAATTAATTTTGAGTGTGAAAAATGTAAAAAGTTCAATTTGAGGGACTAAAATGAAAATTTTGGAAAATTCAATTTATACTTAAAATGTTTAAATATTGGTATGAATATTACTAATATGTTTAACAGTGTGCAAGTGAAGAAGTGTGAAAAATACAAGTGTAAGACTGATGAAAGTCAACTCATACTCCTAAATAGTCTTCATACGTCTATATAGGAGCATGGTGAACTTTCAGGAATTTATACAAGTGTTTGGGCGTTTTTCTATTTCCATGCGCCTAAACTGTTGCAATAAATCCATAAAGTTTAACCAAGTGTTTGGGCGTTTCATTAATCCCATATGCCTAAACAGTGATAATGAGTTTGATTTTATACAAGTGTTAGACGTTTTGAATGTCTTATGCGTCTACACAGTGTTAGTGTTGAAAGTTAAATGTTGGATGTTTCAAGAACTTTAGACGGCTGAACAGTTCAAAAGCGCTTAAACAATGCAAAAGCGCCTAACAGTGCTTATGCGTCTGTACAGTGCTCATGCGGCTGAACAGTTCTCATGCGTCTAAGTCCATACGACCAAACAGTGTTCATACGTCTCATTAATTTGTGAATTTTAGGGTTTCATACGCACAAACAATGCTAATGCGTATAAAATTTCACTTAATATAAATAGAACACTTACACTTGTTTTCTCATTTACACTCAAAATTCTCTGAAAAACCAAAACCCTCTGAACTATCTACTCTGGTCTTCATCGAACCTTCTGATTTCGTTGTTTGAAGCAACCTGTGTTGATTGATAGATATTATTTGAGTTATAAACGTAAGTTTGTGATTTAAATCAGTAGATTTTGATTAAAAACACGATGATTGACATAAGCGTTTGACTGCTATTTGGGCGTTCGAACTCGATGAAATTCACAGTTAAACTAATCAAATCTTAATCATATACAAAATTGATCATAGATTGTTGATGTATATCAAATTCCAAGTGATTTGATATATTGATTGTGGATTAACTTGAAAATGATAATGATAGTGAATTACTCAGGCGGTTTTTTTTCGAAGGAAGAAGAAGATGATTAACAGACATGTGAATATTTTTAAAAATTAATAATAAAAATAATATTTTTTTAATAAAAAGTAGACAAACTCAGAAATCAAAATGGATAAAATGTTAAATTCAAAATAAATAATTCAAGAATGTCACAAACTTAAATTCACAAGTAAAACAAAATTAAAAATCACAATTCAAAATTGAATTTAAATTTTCAAAATATAATTCTTCAATCTTTCAATGTTCTAATATTTTTATTTTATTTTGCAAATGGCAGCTTTAAAGTTCGAACCAAAGCATAATGTTGCTGCATTTCTAGATGAAGAAAATAGAGAAGCAGTGGGCTATGAAGAAATGATACGATTTTTGTTGAGATCTAAATATGTTTATGCAATGTGTGCACGACCAATGATTAATGAAAGATTGATAAAGAAATTCTGGAGAACTGCCAAAGTTGAAAGAGATGATGAAGGAAACAAAGTTGTAAGAGCTTTCATCACATCTGATAGAATGCTTAAGTCTCTGAACAAGCAATTAGATCAGCTCATAAACTTTGAGAAAATGACCTTGAAGACTTATCTGAGTATACATTCAATCAATGTAGAAAAGTGTTTATACAAATAGGTCATCCAGATCATTTCCCAAAGAAACAATTTTTCCAAGCAAGAGTGTACAAGCATTGGAAATTATTATGTTATATCTTTCAACATTGTATGTCTAAATGAAGTGTTGGTTGGGACTCATTCCCAGTAGACATTGCATCTCCGATTATTGCCTAAGCCACAAATAGAAGATTCAATATGGCTAAATGGATATTGAATGGATTTATTTTCAATTTTGAAAGAGGAAGGAGAAATAAATACTTAATGTATCCTAGATTTCTCCAAATTCTCATAAATGAAGAGAATCCAGACTTCTATCTTCAAGGAGTTGAAGGTGATAAATTGCAATTGGAGCACATGTCAGAATCTGTGTATAAAAGACTGACAATGATCACTGGTGCTCAAAACATTCTTGTGTTTGATTATATAAGGAATGTATCTAATGATGAAGTTGACATAAATCAACAACATTTTCATTTATCTAAAGATGAACCAATAGATCCTAATGATCTCATTGAGGATGTTGTTGATGATATGATTGATGATGATAATGAAGAAAATGAAAATGAAGATTCTGAAAGCTCATCAGAAGATGAAGATAATGATAATAATGATGATGATGATAATGAGGTGTAGCTGAAGCTCATCAAGAATCCATTGAAGAAATGAATGAAGATGAGAATGTAAATGAAACACAGAACATAGTGGAAGAAGATACTAATGTTGATATACATGATGATTCTGTTAATGAAGTTCAAGAAGATGAACCTGACATTAGAGTACATGAAGAAGGTTCACAAAGTCAAACCTTTGATTTTGATTTGATGAATGATATGTTATATGAACCTGTGTTTCAAGCAGAAGAAAATGAAGAAGTAGAAGAAATTCCTTTAAGTACTACACAAAATGTGTCTGTACAAACAGAAGAGATAGTGGATGTTGATGAGTTAGAAAAATTGAAAGAAGAGAATGTGGTTAAAGAAAAAGAAATTGAAGATTTAAAGGGTGAAAATGAAAGACCGAAAGAGATGAACATATCTCTTGAGAAGGAAATTCAAAATTTAGAGAATGAAACTTCAAAGTTAAAAGCAGAAAATTTGTTGA
This sequence comes from Flaveria trinervia, assembly GCA_025506515.1. Classification (NCBI taxonomy): domain Eukaryota; kingdom Viridiplantae; phylum Streptophyta; class Magnoliopsida; order Asterales; family Asteraceae; genus Flaveria; species Flaveria trinervia. Next base: position 29,071,434 of record CM046458.1, on the reverse strand, counting down.
AAGATACAAAGATTGTGACTTATGCTAAAGATAAAGAAGATGTGATCAAAAACTTTGAAGTCATGATAAAAGATTATGATATTCTTGAAGAAAAATTCAAGAAATTATCAGAAGTAAATGAAAAATTGAAAGAAGAATGCTAAAGACAATAGAAGTTCAAAAGCCTATATCACCTGAACAAATGATTAGTTCTGAAAGGAACATTGTTGAAGAAAATCCTGAAATGGATAAAGGAAAAAGAAAAATTGATGAGATTGAAGATGCAAGTTTATCTCATTCAGTTTCAAAAGCTCAAAGAATTGAAGAAAATGTTGAAGAGCAAACCTCTCATGAACAAATTGAGGCTTTAGTAGATATTGAAGAAATGTACAATGATGATTGGTATGATGAAGTATTGAATGATGAAGATATTGATGAAGCACAGTTTGTAGCTAATTTCTCTTCACAAGAATAGTTTCAAGATCAAGAAATTACCACAAGATTTTGAAGAAAGATATAACTATCTTGCGAGGATGAAGTATAATAGAGTATTTTTGGATGGACTGACAGTTTCTTAGATTGATGATGAATATGAGAAGTGTATTGCAGCAGAGTCAGTTGCACCAATTGATCCAAATGAAATTGTGATAGAGCATGGTGAATGGATCAGAGAAAAAGAAAGTATTAATGTAGAAGAATTACCAAGCTTAGAGCTTGACCATCCTGATCCAGATAGTATGAGTATTCCAGCTTTATGATCATGGTTGCAAGCTAGAAACTATCCATGGAGAAAGTTGAAAAGACTACAATCTGTATCATTAAGAAATCTTGTCAGAAGCTTCCAAGAGACAGAAAAACAAACGAAGAAGATGATTATTCTTGTTACAGACAATCCTCAATATTTGGAGATCACAAAAAGAACAAGAGTGCTAAAACCTCAAGAAATCAAACAAATGGCAAGAAAGTTAGATGCTTATGACAGTAGAAAAGAATTGATTAAAATGTTTTCAAGTACAGAAAAGAAAGCTTACAAAGCATCATCTGAACAAATTCAGATTTTTGATAATGCTAGATCCACAGGTGATTCAGTAAGAAACGTATTGCAAAAAGGACAATCAGTTGCTGAATTGTTGAATGCTATGATTGCTCCAGATTTTACAAATCAAGTAAAAATAATTGCATGGAAGTACGATGAGATCTTTGATGCTTTCTTGATAAAAAGAGTAAATGCAATCTGTGATGTATATCACTTTTACTCTAGCATAATTAAGCTTCATGTGCAAGATTTGAAGGAGTTGAATAGATTACCTCTGATCAATCCAACAGATTCCAAACATGGTAAAATGATGGTAGAATTACTGAGAAAAGGTATGGATCAATCAAGTAATTTTCTTCAAACTAGATGCGATCAAGAAGATAAAGAGTACCTTGCTACTCTAAAGAAAAACAAAACGCTCAAAGGAGTACAATCTGAAGATGAACACTTTTGATTGAATTTTATGATAAGTACTTTGTAAAGGTTACAACTCCTGGTTTGAAAGTGATTGAAGGTAACCAGAAATCAAAATCAATTCTCAGGTGGTTTTATAACACTAAGACGTTTGAACTTAAATTGGTTCGAAATCTTGAACAGTGGGATGAAGACATGATTACTGTTTTTGGTGCTTTCGAACTCAAACTGTTACATCCAAGTTATATTTCATTTTTGTCTGTACAAAAGTTTGAGAAAGTATCTCCGGATGTTGCAGAGCAAGACAAGAAATATTTCATTTCCATAATCAATGTAATGAGTGCAGCTATGGAAAGAATATCATTGAGAAAAGCTCTTGCTTATGCAAACATTGTGAAGAAAGATATCAAAGATGTTGAACTTATGAGAATCTCAAGGAAAGGTGTCTTAGATATATACACAAAGGAAAGTCCAAATCCTATTGAGTTATATGCAAACATTGACATCACTTGCTTATCAAAAGATACATTGGAAACAATGAACAAGATGGAGGTAAAGACAAATGAAGCTAAACTAGAACAAGGCATTCTTGCAAGCAAATTCAAGTCCGCTATTGTAAATGCTTTGAAAGAACAAGAGATGTACAAAAAAAGCAAATGTTCAAGATAAAGAAGAACCAGAAGACTTCTTTGAGTGAAAAAGATTGAAGATAGATGATTGAAGCTAAAGATAAAGCTAAAGGAGAAAAAGAAAGAAGAAAAGATTGAAGTTTTTGAAGACCGAAGACCATGTAAATCTTAGGGGGAGTATTGTTAGGACTCTAGAAAGATTAACATGTTGTCTTTATGTGTCTTTTTGATAATTGTAATAGTATAGGGACTATTTTTGTAATTGTTAGTTCCTTTGTGTTTCATTATAATAGCTTAGACTGTTAGTTAGTAGTAGAGTTTTGTGAGAGTGAACGAACTACTGCTTATTACTTTGTAATTGTCTATGCTTGATATTAATAAAACTATGAATTTTGTTAATATCTTGTTTGAATTTGATTACTTTGTATGTGTTTTCTTTGAATTGTGTTCATATATCATCACAGATTAGCTCAATTAATCCTATCACGATCATTCTTCTATACATTGTAGCATCAACCAGATCACCATTTTCGTCGGGTGCCACATCGTGGTTTGTGGCAAGTGGGGTTCCAGTAGTTGAAGCATTCTCCATGTCAAACTGATTGAGGATATCACCTACATACTTGGTCTGATGTAGGAATATTCCTTTTGGTGTCTGATCCACCTGTAATCCTAGAAAGAACTTCATCTCCCCCATTGCACTCATCTCAAATTCCGCTTTCATGACAGATTCAAATTCTTTACATAACTCTTTGTTTTTGGAACCGAAGATTATGTCATCAACATAAATCTGTACTAGCAGTAAGTCATCATCCTTTTCTTTGATGAACAGTGTGCAGTCAATAACTCCTCTACGAAAACTGTGTTTCACCAGCTAAGTTAAGAGTTTCTCATACCATGCTCTCGGGGCTTGATGGAGCCCGTAAAGAGCCTTATCAAGCTTGTAAACTCTGTCCCGATGATAAGGATCCTCAAATCCTTCGGGTCGACTGACATACACTGTCTCACGGATTTCACCATGAAGGAACGCACTCTTATCATCTAGTTGATAAACTTTAATTTTCATGTAGGATGCATCGGCTAGGAGATACGAATTGCTTCCATTCTAGCCACAGGTGCAACACTTCATTGTAATTAATTCCTTCGACTTTCTAAAACCTTAAACCGCTAGTCGAGCCTTGTTTCTGATTGTGACCCCTTGGTCATCTTTCTTGCACTTCAAGACCCATTTAGTGCCAATTACCTTAGCACCTTTTGGTCTATCCACCAGTGTCCATACTCCTAGCTTCTTGAATTGAAGGAGTTCTTCTTGCATGGTAATAACCCATGCCTCATTGTTTAAGGCTTCACTTACATATTTTGGCTCAAATTGAGACACAAAACATCGATAAGCACCGTCATGAAGATAGCCTTTTTCCATGACTGAGGCATAATCAGCTGAGTATAACTGATTTTGTGTCTGTACTCCCGATTGTACATCCCCTATGACGTTGTCCAAAGAATGATATACATTTAGTCGAGATCCGGGAGTGGTGGGAACAACTACTTCCTCATCCAGATTTTGAATTCTCAGTTCAGTATCTGTAGCCGTTAGAGTGTGAGGTTTCGAAGTGTCAGAGGCATCAACATCCGATGCTTGTGTACTTTTAGTAGCAGGAACCTGTTCCTCCTGGTCCACTTGTTTAGTCTCCACTTCTTTATCGTCAGAGGAGGAGTCACTTACGTCAAGTGCTCCCCCTAAATGACTAGAAGATGCACCTTGTGGAACTGATGTTGTCGAGTCTAGTGATAGTGTGTTAAACATCATTCTGGTCGATAACTCATTATCAGGAAGAGAGATAGGGATGTTGAAGGACTTGAAGAATCCATCATAGTCGAAGAAGAATGAGGGTCCCTTTCCAGCTGGAGGGTGGTGTATCTCTGAACATCAACGTTGCACCACACTTCTACCTGACCCGTTGTTGATACATATGTACCTAGTTTAGGAGCACCTAGTTTAGGAGCCTAATGTAAAATGTCTATCATGTCTTACATATATGTAATTGAATGGGTATGAATGAAATACAATGTGTGGTTGATGCATATAATGTTTAATATTTCATTGTTTGTTGTGTAATAAAGTATATTGAACTAACTATATGGGTCTGAGGTTATTGTACATAGTTCTTAGTCAATAATGATTAAGAAACATGTTCAAACTTAATCGTGTGAAATTCTCATGCGAATGGACCATGCTAATGGACCATACGCATGAATACTTCACGCTAATGGACCAGTCGCATGACTGAACCAGGAGACTATCATTTGCACGATTAAGACATAAGATTGACTCAATTGCACGACTGGACCTTCATCGTGCGTATTGATCAATTACATGCTTCAGTCGCACGACTGAACCATGCTTATGGTTTATTCGTACGAATGGAAACCCTAACCTATAAATACCACCTAATTCATGGAAAAACATAACAATTCGAATACCTACGCACATAATCGTACCCTAGCTGTCCAGAGACTCAAGAAAACCTGTTCCAAGTTCATAGATCACAGTTGATCGCGTTCTAATCATTCGTAACATTTCATTAATCGTTAGATTGATCTGCACTGTCTTCTCCCTGATTGGATCGCCAATCATATAGGATCGCCAATCAGTTAGTACTCCATACATAAATGGTCCTAACAAGTGGTATAAGAGCTTTGGCTCTTGATTTTGCGTGTGATTCGATCGTTTTGGTGTAAAAATCACGTTTTTTCATCCAAAAACACCATCTTTTTAGTAAAATAGTATTTTCAATGTCTCCAGATCTAAAAGTTCATGTTTTTTGGCTTACGGCAGATTAGGGTTCGTGAAAAATCATATTTTTGTGTCAAAGTACCATAAACCCTTGAATTTTCAAATCCAGCAGCCTCAGTCGCACGATTGGCTCAATCACACGACTGAACTCAATTGCACCTCCCATACGTACGATTGAACTCAGTCGCCATCCATTCGTACGATTGAACACCCCATTCACATTGTCTATCCGCACTTGTTCAATCGCACGATTGACTCATCCACATTGGTTCAATCGCACGATTGATTCATCCGCATTAGTCCATCCGTACGATTGACCCAATCGCATCTCTCCATTCGCACCAGTGAAATAGTTTTGTTCTAAATCTCAAAGTTTAAAGAAATGGAAGATTATATTCTGCATTTACGGCAGGTAGGGACTCGCATATCCAGAACCTGTTACTTATGGAAAATGAGATTGGGAATCATAATAACCCGCCTAAGCTTATCACGTTAGATGATTACCCATAATGGAAGCAAAGGTTCGAAATTTATCTAAATGGTGTTGATCCCAATCTGTGGGAATCAATCGAGACTGGTTATAGTATGCAGTTGGTGCTGATGGCATCAAACTTACTCTGGGCAGCATGACTGATAGCCAGAAGGTGAAGTACAATGCTGTGAAAAAGGTGTATGCTCTGTTGACTCAGTCGATACCTAAGGATATATTCCACCAATTTTCTGAGAATAAACAGGCAAAAAAATTATGGGAGGCTCTTGAAAAATGATATGATGGGAATGCATCGTTAAAAGCTCTAAAGGCAAGGCTTTGAAGAAGGAGTTCGATAACTTGTCATCGATGGGTAAGGAGAGCTTGGATGATGTCATAGACCATTTCTACCATTTAATGAGTGAGATGCACACTCATGGGGTTACAACGTCAATGGAAGATAAGGTATCAAGATTTGCCGATGGTCTGCCAGAGAAATGGGACTCGTTTGTGTCTAATTTGAGAGAGAACAATTTACTGGCAAAATTAGACATAAACGAATTCATCCTGAAACTGAGGGAGGAGGAACTGAGGATGAAGTACAGGTCTTAGAAAGGATCTTACAATCAGAACCCGTCTGTGTATAATTCAACTTTCACCTCAAAAACCTCAGGAGGACCACTTCAAACTGCATTTGTGTCAAGTTCAGCAGCTCCTCCCTAAGCCACTACTTCAGGATTTGACACGTCAGGGTCATCTTGCACCCAATATATAGCACTTGAAGCAAATACTACGAAATTGAAGACCGAGAATCTCGGTAATGTTACTGTAGAGGTGGCAAAGGAGCATATAGACCTTTTAGTTGCGGTTGTTTATTCTTATGTTGGTCTAGTTTCAGGAAAGATTAGAAATTGCCATCTGGCTAATGAGGACTATGAGTAGGTGGACAAGAATGAATTGGAAAGAATAGATATTATGTGGCGTTGGCAAGTGCTGTGCAAAGAGCCAAGAAGTTTGTGAAGAAGACTAGATAGAACTTGATAGCCACAAAGGATACAACTTTTGGTTTCAACAAAACCAAAGTTACCTATTTTCATTGTGGTGAAAAGGGGCACTTAAAACGTGAATGTGTAAAGCCCAAGAAGATAGGTAATGAAAATCCTTTCTTATCATTCAACCGTAAAGACAAACCCACAAGTGAAGCTGCTTCATCAAGCAAAGATACTAAAGCCTTGACTGCACAAGACAACGATGGGCAAGATTGGACCTTTCATTTTGTATCTCCAGGAGAATCCAACATTGCAAGTGTTGAGGGTTTGGATGATGACTCTGCAAACAAAGGTGAAATAAAAGTGGAACTCGTGATGTCGAATAATGAAGAAACTACAAATGTTATCGATTATCTGAATGAAGAAGGTCTCAGAACAACATGTTCAGAATCACCAGCACCCGAACAGTCAAACTCTGCGTTGATGGCTGATTCAACCGAACCTTCTCAGGTAAGTACCAAGACCAACCTTTGATAGTCATGCATGTAATGAATGTAATAAATTTAGAGAAAGCATAGACTCAAATTTTCTAGGTTTTAGATCACAATGATAGCTTAGTAAATGACTTACAACTATGCACAGAAGCAAACTGGATTTTAAAACACAATGAGAACAGTTGTAAAGAGAAAATAGAACTGTTAAATAAACAACTAAGGGAAATAGAAGTTGTTGCTTTTAACCAAGCAAATGACATAAAGTTATATTTAAACTCCCTAGAAGAAACTAAGAAAGAAAAATCAGTTTTAGAAGTCGAAGTAAATTCATTAAGACAAAAATTGCACAATTGGACCTGTTCTTCTCACATAGTCCAGCACTTAGTGAAAGAACAACAACGAGGAGGGTTTGGGTTACAAAGTGGTTCCACCACCACATGGGACCTTGTTGAATGCTAAATGTAGACCTGTAAATAACAATCCAATCAAGGATCATGTGGTGTCCACTCCTCTAGTTAGTGATCTAGATTCCATGAGTAAATTAGTGGAATCTACCACTAAACAGAAGGAGGCACTTTAAAATCTAAAGGTAAGATGCTTATTGTTAATTTGGATGAGCAATTTGAAAATGTTATGGTGAAGTCAGGTTCTAACATGTCTAATTCTGAACCCAAAAAGACCAACAAGTTAACCAACCTCGTGCACCATGTCGTAGTCCAAATAAACAATACGGTACAGATGTTAAAAATGTTCAAACTATGAATCTTGTTCAAGAAGCTAAAACATCTAAACACGAAGTGTCAAAACCCAAACAAGCTAAAGTTACACATGTGTCATACACTTCCCCACAGAAACCGTTCCACCAACATGTTGAAAGTAGATCATGCTATAATTGTGGAAAGTATGGTCACATTGCTTCTAACTGTCCTTATTATCAGACACCAAGAAAGAAAATTGAACTTCATGATCCTAAACCAAGGTCTTCTAAAAGGAGTTCTATCACTCCACCAAAAAGGATTAGTGAACATAAATTTCAAACTGTAAGCCAGTCGTCTGTTTATCACAAACAGGTCTTACACAAAACTGGCCTATGGAAAGAAAAATCAAGTATAATTTCTGATAATAAGAACAAGAAGAACAAAGATCTGCCCTCTCCCTCAAATGGACAGTGGGTAGAGTTTATGATGTGTGATGCCTTTGGGTCACCCAAGCCAGTTAAGGCTTGAGTCCCTAACCTAAACTAATCATTTCCTTTAAATGTGCAGGGTGTCCGCTATAGTGCTTCTAAAAATACCTGGATTGTTGATAGCGGAGCATCAAGACATATGACTGGAAACCTGTCTCTCTTGTCAAATGTCAAACAAATTAAAGGAGGACACGTTTCATTTGTTGGAAATAAAGGAGGTTATATCACTGCACAAGGGGAAGTGGGAAACCAGAGAGTGAAGTTTCGTAAGGTAAACTATGTTCAACAACTTCAAAATAATTTACTTTCTGTCTCCCAAATATGTGACAAAGAGTTCAAGGTTGTATTTGACAGCAAGAAGTGCTATGTTCTGAAAACGGACTATGTCATTCTGGAGGACCAAGTCTTGATATCAGCTTCAAGATATAATGATTTGTATGTCTTGGACATATCCAAGGCCTCCACAACCGATCATCAAGTACAATGCTACTTGTCAAAGGCAACAGAGAAAGACTCCATATCCTAGCATAGGAGAATGGGACACATAAATTCACGAAAGATGAATCACTTGATCCAGAATGATCTAGTGCGTGGAGTAAATGTTAAGAACTTCCAATAACCGGATTTTTGTGTCGCATGTCAAAAAGGCAAACAGACTAAGAAGTCTCATAAGGAAAAGAAAGTTCACTCAATTGATCTACCACTTGAGCTTCTTCACATGGATCTGTTTGGGCCAGTCAGTACGAAGAGCATTGCCGGTGATTTGTATTGCTATGTAGTTACGGATGACTACTCAAGAGTTTCTTGGGTGATGTTTCTAAAGTCCAAATCAAAGACATTTGAATCATTCAAAGAGCTGGTAACTACATTGGGGTCACTCTACACAAGCTTAAGGTAAGGCAAGTTCGCTCAAATAATGGTACCGAGTTCAAGAACCAGTGGATGGAGGCATTCTGCAAAGAAAAAGGAATTGTGCACCGGTTCACATCTGCCTACACTCCTCAAATGAACGGAGTTGCTGAGAGAAAGAATCGAAGCTTGATAGAGACAGCCCGGACGATGCCAGCAGACTCGAAACTGCCTATCCAATTTTGGAACGAGGTAGTAGCTAACACATGTTATAACCCTCAATCGAGTCTTAGTGGTCAAACGTCACAGTAAAAAGTGCTATGAGTTGCTCTAATGACGTAAACCAAATCTGGAGTACCTCGAGCCATTTGGCACACCATGTACACTGCTGAAAAAAACTCAGTTAGGGAGGTTCAGCGAGAAGGCCGAAGAAGGAATTTTCTTAGGATACAACATACCAAATAAGAGAGTTTACAATAACTCAACAGGTCAAGTAGAAGTGTGGTGCAATGTTGATGTACAAAGATACACCACCCCTACTGGAAAAGGACCCTCATTCTTTTTTGACTATGATGGATTCTTTAAGTCCTTCAACATCCTTCTTTCCCCTCCTGACGATGAGTTATCGACCAGAATGATGTATGAGGTGCTAAATACACCATCACTAGACCCGACTACCTCAGCATCACAAGGTGAGCCGTCTAGTTCCTCAGGGGGAGCACTTGAGGTAAGTGACTCCTCCTTTGATGACGAAGACATGGAAAATGATCATGTGGATCAGGAGGAACAGGATCCTACTACTACAAGTACACAACCATCTGATGTTGATGCCTCTGACACTTCGAAACCTCACACCCCCACTGCCTCCGATACCGAACCTACTGTTCACAACCTGGTAATGAGGTAGTTGTTCCCACCACTCCTAGATCACGCTTAAATTTTATTATCCTCTGGACAATGTCATTAGGTATGTTCGATTAGGAGTATAGATAAGAAATCAGCTATACTCAACTGATTATGCCTTAGTGATGGAAAAGGGATATCTTCATGCTGGTGCATATCGATGTTTTGTGTCTCAATTTGAGCCAAAATATGTTAGTGAAGCCCTAAACAATGAGGCATGGGTGAGTGCCATGCAAGAAGAACTTCTTCAATTCAAGAAGTTAGGTGTTCGGACACCGGTGGATAGACCTAAAGGTGCTAAGGTCATTGGCACCAAATGGGTCTTGAAATGCAAGAAAGATGACCAAGGGGTCATAATCAGAAACACAATCGACTTGTAGTTCAAGGATTTTGACAAGTTAAGGGGATTGATTACCATGTTGTCTTTGCACCTGTGGCGAGAATGGAAGCAATCAGTATCTTCCTAGCCTATGCCTCTTACATGAAGATTAAAGTTTATCAACTGGATGTAAAGAGTGCATTTCTTCATGGTGAAATCTAGGAGACAGTGTATGCCAGTCAACCCGAAGTATTTGAGGATCCATATCATTAGGATAGAGTTTACAAGCTGGATAAGGCTCTCTACAGGCTCCATCAAGCCCCAAGAGCATGGTATGAGAAGCTCTCGACTCATCTTGTGAAACATGGCTTTCGTAGGGGAGTGATTGACTGTACACTATTCATCAAAGAAAAGGATGGTGACTTACTGCTAGTTCAGATCTATGTTGATGACATAATCTTCGGTTCCAAAAACGAAGCATTATGTTAAGAATTTGAAGCAGATTTGAAATCTGAATTTGAGATGAGTGCCATGGAGAGATGAAGTTCTTTCTTGGGTTACAGGTGGATCAGACACCAAAGGGGATATTTCTACATCAGACCAAGTATGTAGGCGATATTTTCAGTCGGTTCGATATGGAGAATGCTTCGGCAGCTGGAACTCCACTTGCTACAAACCACGATGTGACACCAGATGAAACTGGTGATCTGGTGGATACCACCATGTACCGAGGAATGATCGGATCACTCATGTACCTCACTGCCTCACGACCCGATATCATGTATGTGACGTGTCTCTACTCCAGATATCAGGCGAAACCGAAAGTCAACCATCTCATAGGCGTCAAAAGGATATTTCGTTATCTGAAGGGTACTCTAACACTTGGGTTGTAGTATCCTCATGACGATGACTTTGAGCTTACAGCGTATAGCGATTCCGATTATGGCGGCTGCAAAATGAACTACAAATCAACTTCAGCAGGATGTCAATTCTTTGGGAGAAGATTAGTCACATGGCAGTGTAAGAATCAGACATCGGTTGCTCTGTTAACTTGTGAAGTTAAATATGTTGCTGCTGCAAGCTGCTGTTCACAAATCATCTAGATTCAACAGCAATGCGAGACTACGGTTTGAAATTCTCTAACACACCTATATTTGTTGATAATTGTGCTACTATAGCGGTAACTAAAAATCCGGTCCAACATCCTAAGACCAAACACATCGGAATTAAATATCACTTTATCTGTGATTGTTTTGAAAAGAATTAATCGATGTTGTTAAAATTAATACGGACTTTCAACGCGCTGATGACTACACAAAAGCCCTTCATAAACCAAGATTTTTATATCTGTTAGAGGTCAACGGGGTGAAAAAGAAAAGTGACATGATTCCAGACGATGGTAGTACATAGTCCGACGAGTAGAGTTATTTTTTATTTTATTTACTTTTATTTTTTTATTTCTTCGCCTATTAAAGTTCTAAACGCAAAAAATTTTCGGTTTTAGAATTTTAGGGAAGAATAGGTTAAATTAGTATTAAATTAGTTGTTTTAATTTCAGTACTTAAAAAAACAAGAGAGGAGGACAATCTAGCTAATAGAAATGAGATCGTATCTGTGATACTGATTCAGTGTGTATGGAAAATGATACTATACAGGAACAAAGAGTTTGAGACTTTAAAAGAATGTATTTGATTAAATGCAAAATTCGAAGTATAAGTCTGAGAAGTCTAAGCAACATAAAAGGAAAAATAATAGTAAAACTAGCTGCTACTAAGGTAACATGGAGAAAGTAGACCTAGAGGTTGCTAGACCACTACATGATGTGTTGGTAGATTCAACACAATAGATGATTAGACCTAATTAGAGATCTATGCTCAAACTAAGTTGTTCAACAAGCTGTGGGTTATCATCTTATCCCTGGTGAACACAATCAACGAAGTTTCAATAAGGGGTGACGAGCAAAATAAACGCCACAAATGTGTGCGGATGACCATAAAAAATGAGCAAAGCACATGAAAAATGCAAAAAGCAATCAAGCTAATAACCTATGTTGTTGATGCGATTTGTGCAAAATGGATATAATTGCTCAAACAAGAAGATAGGTTGTGTGCCTCTCTGCTGTGCGGTAGCACTGACCTGAGGATAAGCATAACCTAAATATTCTAGAATTCATTGTTGTTTGCGCCTCTCTACTGTGCGGTGGCACTGACATGAGGCTTAGCATCTCTTTGAAAGCTCTAGAGTAGTTTCTTCTTGTATAATACCCGTAGACCGCTCAAAAATCGCATGAGGAACGTTGATTACCATATAAGCGTGGATCCCCAAATGCTTTTTGAAATAATTAAACCTTAAATCATCACCGTGTGTGTCAAAAATCTGTGTATGGATTTAAGAGGACAAGTATACTGACAATCATCGTGAGCTGCAACTCTTAAAAGTCAAAATCACTGTGTGAATCTTGTAGTTCTAGTATGATTTCCTAAACTTGCTAATGACTCTCGGTGAAAACAAGAATCTATCATCAAAAGGCTTTGGTAAACTGTCCTAAATGATTTGATAAACATGTATGATTTCATAATGAATCGCTCCAGGTATGATTAAAGTAACTTGACACTATACTGTCCAGGAAGAAAAATCTGGTAGATACTTATCTTAGGATTTCAACCTCACACAAAAATACAAAAATATGTTTTTAGCTTTGTTTTATGTCTAGTTGTTTAATTTAGTTAATTTCAGTTAATTTAGTAGTTAAAAGTCAGACTACGCATCAGAAGTCAATCTGGGATTCACTCACTAAAAAGGTCACGTCTGAGGTGACCAATAGGGTTTTCAAATGTAAAAGGATTGCATCTAAGGTGATCAATAGTTTTCTAAATTAAAATGGTCATGTCTGAGATGATCAATGGTCAAAATGTCTTTTCAATAAGTAAAAGGGCTAAGTGTATGAATGGTCACAAGGTCAAACTCATAAGTACGAGCCATTCACACAACTAGACCATGAGTATGGACCAGTCGTATGATTGGACCATACGTATGAGCCCAATCGCACGACTAACCCACACGTATGGACCAGACGTGCGATTGGACCAGACGTATGGGTCAATCCATACGTTTGGATCATCAGAATGAACCAATCGCATGAATGGAGGTGACTGAATGAGACAGTTGTACGACTGAAACCTAGTCGCACGACTGAAGGTGACCGACTGTGCTAGTCGCACGACTGAGCCTCAGTTGCACAAATCAAGAGTGCGAATAGGTTTAGTCGCATGACTAGAGGAAACCCTAGTATAAATAGAGGGGGAGTCGGTCACAGTCACTCATCACCCCCAAATCGCCCCTAAATCGGACGATTGTACCGTTACATTGCCAAAATCTTGACTGAGTGTTATAGACTGATTACTGTTGCTTCTAACGATATCTCTTGATTATACAGGTAATGTGCAGCGTTATCCACTCAAAGGCTCATTAAATCGTGCCCTAAATCGACGCAATTTGAGCTCTAATAAGAACCGACACTTAGCTCATAAAATAAACCTTTAAAACTAAGGAAATTGCTAACTTAAAATGTGTTAGATGTTAATTGGAACGATTGCGAGTCTAATGAGCCAAACCACAACGTCTAACATCAAGTTTTGCTCAGATTTGAATTTGAATGGAAACACAGACTGTTATGCGAATGAACTTACTGATGAACTTCAATTGCACGGCTGAGCTGGGCGAATGGCATAATCACACGACTATACCATGCATTTGAGTTCAGTCCCACGACTGTGTCAATCGCATGGGACAACATACGACTAAGCCCAGTTGCTTGCTTAGTCGCACGAATGAGGTCAATCGCACGAATCAGACTCAGTCGCACTATTCAATTGCACGACAGAACAGAAGGATTCAAGTCCAATAAATTCAAATGTCATTCAGTTACACACACTCTAATGTTTATCTATCTTGTGTTATAGCAGTATGGCGAGTCGATGGACGATGAGCACAAAGCACAACATATGTGCTCATCTAGATATGACATCCCGGAACGCGTCTGAGTTCGCGGGCATTATTTCATTTCTACGGAGATCGTGGATCTTCAGAGCTATCTCCATTTCGTGCACCCCTACATATCGATACAACAGACTTTCTGGGAAAGCGTTGTTGTAGATAGGTCTTTAGAGCCTCACCGTATTAGGAGTACCATCTTGGGTCAGGACATTGAGATCAGTGAGGAGGATCTAAGAACAGTCTTAGAGTTGGAAGATGATGGGGATTGCCCAACCAGACTACACCCGTTGACTGTTCGAGGAGGTTTTCTTCGGGCTAAGTACTCGGGGGACATACACGCAGGTGTGCTCAACAAGAGCAACCTGTGCCCCCAGTTCAAATACTTAGCCCATGTGCTGCTGAAGTGTATAGCCTCGAGGAAGGGCGGATTTGATGAGTTGTCACATTAGATCCAGAACGTGTATGTAGCCCTGGTGTTGAACCACCCGTTCAGCTTTTCGAGGATGATCTTCACCTACTTGGTGAGAACGTAAAGGCCAAAGGCAAGGAAGGCTTCTACATGTACCCACGTTTCATTCAGATGATCATCGATTAGAAGCTTCCTTCGCCGCTCAAGGAGAGAGAGGATGCAGTTACACTAGAGGTGATGGATGATACCACCCTAGGAAGGATGAGGGTATACTGGTGCAAGCAGGTGAAGTCCCTAGTAAGGAGACCGTTTGGGCACTTGGCCCGAGAGGACTACGTGGCGCCAGCATAGAGGAAATGGCGTCACGATGATAGTGACTCAGATTCTGAGCTGATTGTGCTCCCATCCGACGATTCTGACGATGATGATAGTGGTGATGGTGGAGATAATGGCCCCACCCAATCTAAGGCCACTACCACAGATGCTACATCTCCATCATCCACCCATGGAGGAGCTGATACAGTAGGATTCCATTAGGGCTTCCGTCCTGATGAGGAGGAGGAGTCTAATGAGGAGCCACTAGTTTGGACGGTGGGCAACAAGGTGGTTGCCACCGAGTGAGGGATTAGGGTAGTAGGTGGACGCTAGGATGAGTCTAGGGAGGCTAATACTAATCCGTCTTTCACCCTAGACCAGCCCAGTGGCCAATGGGGGGCATCCTCCTTGAAGGGATCGAGGAAGAAGAGGATGGCTTAGCTGCACGGGATGAAGAGTAAGAGACAGAGATTCATTTTGATCACCTCCTCTACCACCACCATCACCATAGCTACCACCACCACTACCACACCCTCCACCACTACTACCACACCACCCACCATTACTACCACACCCTCTACCACTGCTACCACACCACTACTACCACACCACCCATCATTACTACCACTACCACACCCTCCACTACTACAGCCATACCTCCACTAGTTATACCTATACCACTACCCATCTTTACCATAGCTACCACCACTACCACCACCTATCGAACCGGGACTTCATCTCACGTCCTACTAAGCTTTGGATCCTCTCTATCCTCCGTTGGGTTAAAGGAGAATCTTGCCAATCTAAACCGGCTTGCGCTTAAGCTGCTTGCTACTGATGAGCAGCGAGCTACACAGCTAAACCAGTTGATGGAGCTCAATGTTGCTCAGGCTCAGCAGATAGCAACTCAGAGTTAGGAGATTGCTGAGCTTCGTGAGTAGCAGACTTGTTCAGTATAGATGATAGATGATCTTGAAGTGAAGAACAAGAAGTTGATGCTACGACTCAAAGGCTCCAAAGATGAGCCCCTCAAGATTAGAGAAGGAGATGATGATGCTGATGATGACGATGATGAGGATGACGATAGTGATGATCATGAGGCTAGTGAAGATGAAAGGATAAGGGGAAGGCAGAATGATGATGATGATGATGAAGGAGATGCAACTGCATCTGCCTCAGCTCAGGGTCAAGAGATACGTACAAAGAGAAACCAAGACCAAGGAGCTTCATCTTCTGCCCCATCTGTTGAGAAGCCAGCCATACAAGACAAAAGTAATGCTTAGAAGTTTATGTATTTGTGAAAGCTTTGTACTTGAATCTTGTATTAATATTATGTAATTAATGTTTATATATCTTTATCAAATGTTTGAATGTCTTGATTCATTACTAACAATTGATGTGTTACATGTTTAAATCAACCAGATCAAACATCTCAGCAAGATGAGTATGATATTGCTCCCCTTCAGCAAATCAAGTCTCAACTTACAATGATTCTTGATTTGCAAGGGATAGTCAGAAGGTCTGTAAGCTATACTCCTGAAGAAGGAGAATCATTCATGACCTTACTGATGAGCAACTTGTTGAGATGTTGAGGCTGAACCCGAACGAGATTGTCAAGGATGCTCTTAGTTTTGAGGTTACTAGTGATAATGAGCTCAACGACAGATATGAAATCAAGATAGAGGATGTCACTACTGACCATTATCCAGAGTACGCTGACCGAGACGGAAATGTAGTCCCCAACTTGGGTGATACTCTCGTCAGTGATACATTTGACAAGCTGGATCAGATGGAGAAAGCCTAAGGTAGTACTAAAGTGGAGTCCTCCACATACAATGACCAAAATCCCTCTAAGGGAAATGCCATAGGACTTCACTCCACACTTCAAGTGGTGGTACTACGATTGGATAACAGGTGAAGCGGTCATAGTCTTACAAAAGGAGAGCCAAATGGATACTATCCCGGTATTTGACCCTATGTGATTGATTAATTTGTTTGCTGACGATGCTTATACTTTATACAAGTGGCCATTATTCTATGACTCGTAGGATATTGTACAAGCCCTCCAGTTCAGAATGTGATAAGAATCTGTTTTGAATTTGAGATACATGCCGGAGCTACAAGAGAGGAAAAGTACAAGAAATTCGAAGAGCTAATGAAGAATGTTAGACAATGATGTAAACTAGGTCCAAGGGGGAGTTTGTTGATACATATGTACCTAGTTTTGGAACCTAATGTAAAATGTCTATCATGTCGTACATATATGTAATTGAATGGGTATGAATGAAATACAATATGTGGTTGTTTATTGCGTAATAAAGTATATTAAACTAACTATATGGGTTTGAGCTTATTGTACATAGTTCTTAGTCAATAATGATTGAGAAACATGTTCAAAGTTAATCATGTGAAATTCTCATGCGAACGGACCATGCTAATGGACCATACACATGAATACTTCATGCTAATGGACCAGTCGCACGACTGAACCAAGAGACTGGATCAGTTGCATGATTGAGACATAAGATTGACTCAGTCGTAGGACTGGACCTTCAGTCGTACGGATGGATCAATCGCATGCTTTAGTCACATGAATGGTTCAGTCGTACAAATGGAAAACCGTAACCTA
Organism: Flaveria trinervia; assembly: GCA_025506515.1. Taxonomy (NCBI): domain Eukaryota; kingdom Viridiplantae; phylum Streptophyta; class Magnoliopsida; order Asterales; family Asteraceae; genus Flaveria; species Flaveria trinervia. Next base: position 29,054,024 of record CM046458.1, on the reverse strand, counting down.
TAAATACCACCTAATTCATGGAACAACGTAACAATTCGAATACCTACGCACATAATCGTACCTTAGCCGTCCAGAGACTCAAGAAAACCTGTTCCAAGTTCATAGATCATAGTTGATCGTCTTCTAATCATTCATAACTTTTCATTAATCGTTAGATTAATCTGCACTGTGTTCTCCCTGATTGGATCGCCAATCAAATAGGATTCCGCACTATTTGAGTTGGTATACGCACAGAATCAGTTAGTACTCCATACGTAAACGGTCCTAACACCCGTTGAGTTGTTATAAACTCTCTTGTTTGGTATATTGTATCCAAGAAAAATCCCTTGTTCATCCTTCTCACTAAACTTCCCTGACTGAGTTTTCTATATGGTGTGCCAAATGGTTCGAGGTACTCCAGATTAGGTTTACGTCACTAGAGCAGCTCATAACATGTTTTACCAAGACTCGATTGAGGGTGTGACATGCATTGGCAACTACCTTGTTCCAAAATTGGATGGGCAGTTTCGAGTCGACTAGCATAGTTCTTGCTGTCTCTATCAAGCTTCTGTTCTTTTGTTCAGCAACTCCGTTCATTTGTGGAGTGTAGGCATATGTGAACTAGTGTACAATTCATTTCTCTTTGTAGGACGCCTCCATCCACTGGTTCTTGAACTCCATGCCGTTGTCTGAGCGAGTTTGTCTCACTTTGATCTTGTAGAGAGATTCCAATGTAGTCACCAGCTACTTGAAAGATTCAAATGTCTCTGATTTGGATTTTAGAAACATTACCCAAGAGAATCTTGAGTAATCATCAGTGACTACATAACAATATAAATCACTAGCGATGCTTTTGGTGCTAACAGGACCAAACAGATCCATGTGTAGAAGTTTAAGAGGCAGATCAATGGAATTTACTTTCTTTGCCTTGTGAGACTTCTTGGTCTGTTTACCTTTCTTGCACGCTACCCAAAAATCCGCAAGTTGAAAATTCTTGACATTTACTCCATTCACTAAATCATTCTGGATCAGATGATTCATCTTCCGTGGATTGATGTGTCCCATTCTACTATACCAGGAGATTGAGTTCCTCTCTGTTTCCTTTGACAAGAAGCATTGAACTTTATGATCGGTTGTTGTGGCTTTTGATAGATCCAAGACATATAAGTCATTATATCTTGAAGCTGACATTAAGATTTGGTCCTTCGGGATAACTAATCCTTCTTCAATACGTAGCACTTCTTGTTGAAAAAAAACATTGAATCCTTTGTCACATATCAAGGATACTGAAAGCAAGTTATTTTGTAGTTGTTGTGTAACACCCGGTTATTTCCCTTGAAGCCAAAGAAAGAAGAAAAAGAGAAAGAAAAGAAATAAAGTCCAAAGTCGAGCGATCAAACTTGCCAAAACAGGAAAATGTTTGGAAGAGTGGGTGTATAAAGGGGCATGGTTGCCCACACCCCTCTCCCATTCATATTTCAATCGACCAAGAGGGAGGAAGAAGGGAGAAAGCGCAAAACTTTGGGTTTTGGAAGAATCGAGGTGCAAAAGAGGCTTTCAAGGTGAATTCTAGGACCCCTTGATGGACCAAAAGAACCAATGAGCCTGATCAGAAAAACCTCTAAGTCCCACAGACATCACAACAACTGCTGAAGACTTGATCACCTGTTTGACAAAGTCTGAAGACTTCAACAGCTGAAGACTAAAGTATTGAAGACTTCAACATCTGAAGACTAAAGTACTAAAGACTTCAACAGCTGAAGACCAAAGTCTGAAGATCAACAGCTAAAGACTAAAGTACTGAAGACTTCAACAGCTGAAGACTAAAGTACTGAAGACTTCAACAGCTGAAGACCAAAGTCTGAAGATCAACAGCTGAAGAACAAAGTACTGAAGTTCAACAGCTGAAGTACAAAGACTGAAGACATCAGCTGATGACAACAGCTGGAGTTCAAGTACAAGTACTGAAGCCTTCAGAGTTTGTTACAACAACTGAAGAAGCATTCTTCAGTTGTTGTGATGGTTTCCTTTCGATAGTTTTCTTCTTGTTTCAGTATTTGTAAAACGACTGAAGAGCATGTTCTTCAGTCTTTGTAGTTTCAGTAGTTTCTTTTCAGTAGTTGTAGTGATAGTTAACACTTAGCATTTTTGTAAGAAGATGTCAGCTGTTTTGACATCTTCAGTAGTTGTGTTAACTATCAGTAGTTTGAATAAATTCTGTTAGATGTCACTATCAAGTGACATCAGCAGACATCACATCTCTTATATTAGAGGTGTTGACCTAATTGTATGTGTGACATTCTGTTACCACGAAAGCGAATATTGAATGAAATATCTTTTGCCGAATTCTCTCTGTCTATAACCGTTTGTTCTTACCTTGAATATCTTTTGTGTTCTTGTGAATTGGCTAATACATTGTTTGATTTCCGCTGCTATACTCTCTAATCAATCAAACGGAGATCACTGATTTTAACACCCCTTTTTTCAACTGATTTGGGGCTGGAACACATAGTAAAACCCGTTTTTGAGGTGTGTGTGTTGAACCCGTATGTATGTGTTTGTGTGTTATCTGAGTGGGGTTTGTTTTCGGGCTTGTGTGTGCTTGAATGGTGTTGTGGTATGTGTTCCTAAGGTTTAGGATGGTTGATTTGGGCTTAGAATAGGTTTGAGAGGGTTTGGAGACCAAAAAGTCAGGTTAGGTTCGGGATGAACTGCATTCTACATCAGCTAAGGCTAGGAGACCGAATGGCATGCGATAGGAGGCCATACGGCTGAAAGGAGTGCGACTGAGGTTCATTTGCATGTGAGTCGTGCGACTGAGAGTCATACGCATGATGGTCATACGATCGAAGGAAATGCGGATGAGGGCTATGCGACTGAAGGAAATGCGGATGAGGGCTCTGCGACCGAAGGAAATGCAGATGAAGGTCCTGCGACTGAGGTCCATACGCCCGAATACCATGCGACTGAGGTTCATACGCATGGGAGTCATGCGACCGAGGCTATGCGACTGGTGATGAGAGTGCAAACTTAAGGGCCTTAGTGAAAGAGGCTGTTGTGGAAGAAGTCCATCAGGTCATGCAGACAATCGTACCGTGTGGTGACCGAAGTTTCAAGGCAGTACGAGAAGGAGAAAGGAAGGAAAGAAGTAGACCTACGGGGGAAAAAAGACAGCCCGAGACTGAGACGGTTCTGTCTGATGACGAAGAGGAAGAGGAAGAAGAAGAGCCTGCGCCGGAGGCGGCACGAGGCTGTAATTACGGGGCGTTTCAACGATGCGAGCCCCCTACTATTGATGGTAATGGCACTACTGCTGTTGCTCACCGGTGGGTGAGGGAAATGGAAGCTGTTTTGAATATCAACGAGTGCTGAAAAGATCAGAAGGTGAAATTTGCTGCCCACCCATTTATGGACTCGACTCTATATTGGTGGGACAATACAGTCCAAGCCGAGGGTAGTTGGGCAATTAGGAGGATGAGATGGTCCAAGCTGAAGAAGTTGGTGATTGAGGAGTTCTGTCTTCATAGAGAAATGGATAAGGTGGAAAGGGAGTTCCTGCAGTTGGAGGCGGGGACGATGACACATTAGCAGTATACCACCAAGTTCAATGAAATGGCACGGCTGGTGCCTGACCAGGTGACACCTCTATCACGGAAGATCAAGAGGTATATTTAGGGCTTGCCAGCGGACATCCGTAGGCACATGATCACTGCCCGAAAAAGAATGTTTAGGTCGGTGGTTGACTTGGCAGGGAGATTATACGATGAAAGAACTGTGGTGGTTACAGAAGCTAGCAAGGAAGGAGGGAGCAATCTGAATCGGGATGGGAAGCGACTTGGATGTGGCGGAGCCACTCCATGTAACAAAGGTGCACAGGTGGATGAATGGCGTGTGTTTATGTCCGGTGTAGGGTCGAGAAGGTGCGACAAGTGTGGACACAAATACCCCGGGGAATGTAGATTGGGGACCAATGTTTGTTTTCGTTATGGAAGAACAGGACATGTGGTGAAGAACTACGGTGTGAGGAGGTGTTATTCTTGTGGTGAGGAAGGCCACATGAGCAGGGATTGCAAGAAGCCGTGGGCTGAAGGTTCAGGAGTGAAGAGGGCTAGAGTAGAAGGGTAGAGGGCATTCCCGATGACGAAAGGGGGAGGCTAGGACGGACCCCGATGTCATGTCAGGTACGTATCTAGTAACAAAAGTCTCTGTGTATTTAATTCTGGTGCTGGTAAAAGTTTTATTTCTGCTGCTTTCTGCTGCTTTCTGCTTCTTTCTGTGCTGAATTGTCTGTCAGTAGTAGAAATATAGATACGCCCTTTGATATAGAGAGTGCCATGGGAGGGTCTACCCGGATTTCTGAGATAATAGAGGGTTGTGATATAGAACCAGAATGTCACAAGTTTCTTGTTAGACCATTTGTGATGACCTTTGTGGGGTTTGACATAGTCCTAGGAATGAAGTGGTTGACAGACTAAAAGGCGAATATCGTGTGTCGCAGGAAGATGATTCGGTTGACAGCACTTGACGGGAATACGGTGGCGGTTTACGGTGATCGAGTCACTACAATTCCAATGGAGATTTTAACGGCAGTGTTGGGAAGAGAGAGGTTGTATGATAAATTCTAAAAGTGCACATTCTCATTACGCGAGGTTCAGTTTTTGGGTCATGTAATGAATCCCAGTGGGATTATGGTGGACCCGGCAAAGGTGGAAGTGAAGATTTGGTGGTTTATTTATATGCTTCCTATGCGGGGATGGGATGTGTGTTGATGTAGAGAGGAAAGGTTATAGCCTATGCATCCCAACAGTTGAAAGCTCATGAGGTCAGTTATCCCACTCCCGACTTGGGGCTAGCAGCCGTGGTCTTTGCGTTAAAGACATGAAGGCACTATCTATACGAGATGAAGTGCACCATATTCAGCCGAGATACATAGGGCCTTTTTGAATCATTGCTAGAGTAGGAGAGGTGGCCTATAGGTTGGAGCTACCAGATGAGTTACGTGGAATTCTTCCGGCATTCCATGTATCCCATCTGAGGAAATGTTTAGTAGACGAGGATATGGTTGTACCACTAGAGGGTAACGAGATAGATGAACAGCTCAACTATATGGAGCAACCAGTGGCAATCATTGATCGTAAAGAGAAGAGGTTAAGGTATAAAGTTGTTCCCTAGTGCGTGTACAGTGGAAGTACAGGAAGGGATTTGAGTCTATGTGGGAGACCAAAGAAGAGATAAGACAGCACTACCCATAATTGTTTGAGGGATAACTGGTTTCAGGGACGAAACCTATTTTAGGGGGGGTGGACTTGTAACACCTGATTATTTCCCTTGAAGCCAAAGAAAGAAGAAAAAGAGAAAGAAAAGAAATAAAGTCCAAAGTCGAGGAACCAAACTTGCCAAAACAAGAAAATGTTTGGAAGAGTGGGTGTATAAAGGGGCATGGTTTCCCACACCCCTCTCCCATTCATATTTCAATCGGCCAAGAGGGAGGAAGAAGGGCGAAAGAGCAAAAATTTGGGTTTTGGAAGAATTGAGGTGCAAAAGTCAAAGCCAAACGAGTTTGTGAGAAGATCTACTTAAAGAGGCTTTAAAGGTGAGTTCAAGGACCCCTCTTTTCAACTGATTTGGGGCTGGAACACATAGTAAAACCTGTTTTTGAAGTGTGTGTGTGTGTTGAACTCGTGTGTATGTGTTTGTGTGAGATGCGGGTGTGGTTTGTTTTCGGACTTGTGTGTGCTTGAATGATGTTGTGGTATGTGTTCCTAAAGTTTAGGATGGTTGATTTGGGCTTAGAACAGGTTTGAGAGGGTTTTGAGGCCGAAAAGTGCAGGTTGGGTTCGGGATGAACTGCATTCTGCATCAGCTAGGGCTAGGCGACCGAATGGCATGCGACAAGAGGCCATACGGCCGAAAGGAGTGCGACTGAGGTTCACTCGCATGTGAGTCGTGCGACTGAGAGTCATATGCATGATGGTCATTCAACTGAAGGAAATGTGGATGAGGGCTATGCGACTAAAGGAAATGCAGATGAGGGCTATGCGACTGAAGGAAATGCGGATGAAGGTCCTGCGACTGAGGTCCATACGCCCGAATACCATGCGACTGAGGTTCATACATATGGGAGTCATACGACCGGAGGCTATGTGACTCGATGTCCATACGCCTAAGTGTTCAATCGCCCATAGAGTCCATTCGCCTAGGTGTTCTCATACGCATGGAAGACCATGCCACTGAATAGAGTCCATGCGCCCAAATGAACATAGTTTATTATCTGACTTTCGGGGAAAGTGCAGATGTAGGTTTTTACCATTGGGGTTATGGATGATGGTGGGCATGTTGGTGATGTATGATGAATGATGTTTATGCATGATGGTATGTATGATGTATGATATGTATCGCGTAAGTTATGTATGTATGGTGTCTTGTATGATGTTGTTTATGTTTATGTTTATGTTCCTACTATGTATGTTTATCTTTTCGTGACTTTACGTGTTATGGTTGTGAAAGAAATGATGAAGTATTATGTAACGTAAAGTGAAAGATAATGAAAGAGGAACGTAATGTTAGAATGCATGCATTAATGAAAGAGAAAGTATAGAAAGGCTTGCAAGCAAAATGTACGAAGGTGCACAACTCTAACTGTCATAAACTCAACTGTGTGTGGTTTAGCTAACCCTTAAGGATACACGCAGGGGTTCCAGTCTTTGTGACTGACCAATGATGTGGTACATGGTGTAAAGTGCTTACCCACCTTGATTCTGGTGCCAGACTATGTGTAGTGTGGAAGTCATTTTTATGTTCTTCAGCCCAATACTCGAGTTATGCATAATGTGGGGTGTTGTATACAGTGGTTTATAGTGGTTACCCACTTCGGTGCTGGTGCCTGGCTATGTGTAGTGTGGAAGTCATTTCTGATCTTTGAACTAGTACCCGAGTCATGCATAATGTTAGGGGTGTAGAATACAGTTGGCATCTTTGTCGCTTACCCCGGTGCTGGTGCCAGGTTACGTGCAGTGTGGAAGTCATTTTATGAACTTCGGCCCAGTACTCCATTTGTATGGGGCATAGCTGATGACATAGATCCTGAAAGTGATAAAGAATGTGGTAAAGAAAGAAAGGGTTAAGGAAAGTACAAAATGGATGACGATAAAGATAATAACTATTATCTATCTGTACATACAATGTGTGATCACGTGCTAAGACTATTCTGATTTGAAGGGAAATAAGAATGGTTTTAGTGAAAGTAAAGTATGTTTTATTATAAAATTAGAACTCACTCAGCAACGCTAACTTTTATATGTTTCCAGTTGGCAGGTAATGTTGCTGAGTATGGCACGGGCAGCTACTCAGATCTTTTGGATGGCATCCATATTTATAATGCTTTTGTGTGTGGAAATGCAATATATATTTTGTAATTCGATAATAATGTATTATTTTGCAAAAGCTTTTTTAATGCAATGAAATGGGTGTATTTTTACTGTTCTGCTACGATGTTTTATGAAAGTTAAAGTAAATATATGTTTTATGAGCAATGATTGGCTAGCTGTAAGTTTCCCGGGAACGGGGCCTTACAAGTTTGTATCAGAGCCAAAGTTTAAGTGAAATGGGTAAATTTTCAAAATAAACCTAAACTTAAACTGAGAATGGGACGGAAAGGGAAGGGATGCCAGTCCGAGTAGCTGCATGCCATTAGGTATTTTCTTAATGATAACCGGTATTATGTGCGCATGTTATGTGGTTTATGTGTTGCTGGTAGATTTAGATGCTGATGTAGTCAGAATAGGTAATGCTTGGGGTATGAAGAGTAAAGTAAGTGGCTAATCACAACTGGCCATTGTAATTAGGGACTTACTATACTTGATATAAACTAAGTTGTTCCCTTGAATGACCGTGTTGGTGTTTGAATCTTTTAGTGTGTGTGTGGATGGCCGGCGGTAGGTCTTGAAAGGCTTCACGTGGTCGAGGTCATGGTGCTGAACCACGGGTTACGAGAGGAAGACCCAGAGTTGAAAAGGTGGTTCATGAGGAACCTGAGACCCCTCATCCGGAGGGTGGTGATAAGAGTGCAAACTTAAGGGCTTTAGTGAAAGAGGCTGTTGTGGAAGAAGTCCATTAGGTCATGCATACAATCTTACCATCTATGGTGACCGAAGTTATCAAGGCGGTACGAGAAGGAGAAAGGAAGGAAAGAAGTAGACCTATGGGCGAAAGAAGACAGCTCGAGACTGAGACGGTTCTGTCTGATGACGAAGAAGAAAAGGAAGAAGAAGAGCCGGCGCCGGAGGCGGCACGAGGCTATAATTATGGGGCATTTCAACGATGCAAGCCCCTTTCTTTTGATGGTAACGGCACTACTTCTGCTGCTCACCAGTGGGTGAGGGAGATGGAAGCTGTTTCGAATATCAGCGAGTCCGAGATGATCAGAAAGTGAAATTTACTGCCACTCATTTGTGGACTCGGCTCTATGTTGGTGGGAAAATATAGTCCAAGCTGAGGGTAGTCGGGCAATTAGGAGGATGAGATGGTCCGAGCTGAAGAAGTTGGTGATTGAGGAGTTCTGTCCTCATAGAGAAATGGGTAAGGTGGAAAGGGAGTCCTTGTAGTTGGAGGCGGGGACGATGACACATCAGTAGTATACCACCAAGTTCAATGAAATGGCACGACTAGTGCCTGACCAGGTGACACCTCTATCACGGAAGATCAAGAGGTATATTCAGGGCTTGCTAGCGGACATCCGCAGGCACATAATTGCTGCCCGACCAAGCATGTTTAGGTCGACGGTTGACTTAGCGGGGAGATTATACAGTGAAAGAATTGTGGTGGTGACAAAAGCTAGCAAGGAAGGAGGGAGCGATCCGAATTGGGACGGGAAACGACTTGGACATGGCGGAGCCATTCCAAGTAACAAAGGTGCACGGGTGGATGACCGGCGTGTGGTCATGTCCGGTGTAGGTCGAGAAGGTGTGACAAGTGTGGACACAAACACCCCGGGGAATGTAGATTGGAGACTAATGTCTGTTTCCGTTGTAGAAGAAGCGGACATGTGGCGAAGAACTGCGGTGTGAGGAGGTGTTATTCTTGTGGTGAGGAAGGCCACATGAGTAGGGATTGCAAGAAGCCGCGGGCTGAAGGTTTGGGAGTGAAGAGGGCTGGAGTAGAAGGGCAAAGGCAAATGCAGAGCATTCTCGATGACGCAAGGGGGAGGCTAGGATGGACCCTGATGTCATGTCAGGTATGTATCTAGTAACCAAAGTCTCTGTGTTATTTAATTCTGATGCTAGTAAAAGTTTTATTTTTGCTACTTTCTGTGCTAAATTGTTTGTTAGTAGTAGAAATATAGATACGCCCTTTGATCTAGAAACTGCCATGGGAGGGTCTACCTGGATTTCTGAGATGATAGAGGGTTGTGATATAGAACCCGAATGTCACAAGTGTCCTGTTAGACCATTTGTCATGACCTTAGGCAGGTTTGATGTAGTCCTAGGAATGAATTGGTTGGTGAATTACGAGGCGAATATTGTGTGTCGCAAGAAGATGATTCGGTTGATAGCGCTTGACGGGAATACGGTGGCGGTTTACGGTGATCAAGTCACTACGATTCCATAGGGGATTTCGATGGTAGTGTTGGGAAGAGAGAAGTTGTATGATAAATTCTACAAGTGCGCATTCTGGTTACGCGAGGTTCAGTTTTTAGGTCATGTAATGAATCCTTGTAGGATTATGGTGGACCCGGCAAAGGTGTAAGTGAAGATTTGGTGGTTTATTTCAATGCTTCCTATGCGGGGATGGGATGTGTGTTGATGCAGAGAGGAAAGGTTATAGCCTATGCATCCCGACAGTTGAAAGTTCATGAGGTCAATTATCCCACTCCCAACTTGGAGCTAGCAGCCATGGTCTTCGCGTTAAAGACATGAAGGCACTATCTATACAAGATGAAGTGCACCATATTCAGCCGAGATACATAGGGCCTTTTCGAATCATTGCTAGAGTAGGAGAGGTGGCCTATAGGTTGGAGCTACCAGATGAGTTACGTGGAATTCATCTGACATTCCATATTTCTCATCTGAGGAAATGTTTAGTAGATGAGGATATGGTTGTACCACTGGAGGGTATCGAGATGGATGAACGGCTCAATTATGTGGAGCAACCAGTGCTGATCATTGATCGTAAAGAGAAGAGATTAAGGAATAAGGTTGTTCCCTAGTGCGCGTACAGTTGAAGTACAGGAAGGGATCTGAGTCTACGTGGGAGACCAAAGAAGAGACAAGACAACACTACCCACAATTGTTTGAGGAATAATAGGTTTCGGGGACGAAACCTATTTAAGGGGGGTGGACTTGTAACACCCGATTATTTCCCTTAAAGCCAAAGAAAGAAGCAAAAGAGAAAGAAAAGGAATAAAGTCCAAAGTCAAGGGACCAAACTTGATAAAACAGGAAAATGTTTGGAAGAATGGGTGTATAAAGGGGCATGGTTGCCCACACCCCTCTCCCATTCACATTTCAATCGGCCAAGAGGGAGGAAGAAGGGAGAAAGAGCAAAACTTTGGGTTTTGGAAGAATCGAGGTGCAAAAATCGAAGGCAAATGAGTTTGTGAGAAGCTCTACTCAAAGAGGCTTTAAAGGTGAGTTCAAGGACCCCTCTTTTCAACTGATTTGGGCTTGGAACACATAGTAAAACCCGTTATTGAAGTGTGTGTTGAACTCGTATGTATGTGTTTGTGTGTTTTGTGAGTGGGGTTTGTTTTCGAGCTTGTGTGTGCTTGAATGAGGTTGTGGTATGTGTTCCTAAAGTTTAGGATGGTTGATTTAGGCTTAGAACAGGTTTGAGAGGGTTTGGAGATTGAAAAGTGCATGTTGGGTTTGGGACGAACTGCATTCTACATCAGCTAGGGCTAGGCGACCGAATGGCATGCGACAGGAGGCCATACGGCCGAAATGAGTGCGGCTGAGCTTCATTCGTATGTGACTCGTGCGACTGAGAGTCAAACGCATGATGGTCATGCAACTAAAGGAAATACGGACGAGGGCTATGGGACTGAAGGAAATGCGGATGAGGGCTATGCGACTGAAGGAAATGAGGATGAAGGTCATGCGACAGAGGTCCATACGCCTGAATACCATATGACTGAGGTTCATACACATAGGAGTCATGCAACTGGATGTCCATACGCCTAAGTGTTCAATCGCCCATAGAGTCCATTCACCTAATTGTTCTCATACGCATGGAAGACCATGCGACTGAATAGAGTCCATGTGCCCGAATGAACATAGTTTATTCTCTGACTTTCGGGGAAAGTGCAGATGTAGGTTTTTACCATTGGGGTTATGGATGATGGTGGGCATGTTGGTGATGTATGATGAATGATGTTTATGCATGATGGTATGTATGATGTATGATATTTATCACGTATGTTATGTATGTATGATGCCCTATATGATATTGTTTATGTTTATGTTTATGTTCCTATTATGTATGTTTATCTTTCCGTGGCTTGCGTGTTATGGTTGTGAAAGAAATGATGAAGTATTATGTAACGTAAAGTGAAAGAAAATGAAAGAGGAACGTAATGTTAGAGTGCATGCATTAATGAAAGAGAAAGTATAGTAAGGCTAGCAAGCAAAATGTATGGAGGTGCACAGCTCTAAAATGTCATAAGATCAACTATGTGTGGTTTAGCTAACCCTTAAGGATACACGTAGGTGTTCTAGTCTTTGTGACTGACCAACGATGTGGTACATGGTGTAAAGTGGTTACCCACCTCGATGCTGGTACCAGGCTATGTGCAGTGTGGAAGTCATTTTTATGATCTTCGGCCTAGTACTCGAGTTATGCATAAAGTGGGGGTGTTGTATACAGTGGTTTATAGTGCTTACCCACTTCGGTGCTGGTGCCAGGCTATGTGCAGTGTGGAAGTCATTTATGATCTTTGGCCCAATACCCGAGTTATGCATAATATTGGGGGTGTAGAATACATCTGGGATCTTTGTCGCTTACCCCAGTGCTGGTGCTAGGCTATGTGAAGTGTGGAAGTCATTTTATGAACTTTGGCCCAGTACTCCATTTGTTTGGGGCATAGCTGATCACACAGATCCAGAAAGTGATAAAGAATGTGGTAAAGAAAGAAAGGGTCAAGGAAAGTAGGAAATGAACGATGATGAAGATAAAAAATATTATCTATGTGTATGTACGATGTGTGATCACGTGTTAAGACCGTTATGATTTGAAGGAAAATAAGAACGGTTTTAATGAAAGTAAACTATGTTTTATTATAAAACTAGAACTCACTCAACAACGCTAACTTTTATGTATTTCTAGTTGGTAGGTAATGTTGCTAAGGATGGCATGGGTGGCTACTCAGCTTTTTTGGATGGCATCCATATTTATAATGCTTTTCGGTGTGGAAATGCAACATGTATTTTGTAATTCAATTATAATGTATTATTTTGCAAAAGCTTTTGTAATGCAATGAAATGGGTGTTTTTTACTGTTCTGCTGCGATGTTTTATGAAAGTTAAAGTAAATATATGTTTTATGAGCAATGATTGGCTAGCTGTAAGTGTCCCGAGAACGGGGCCTTACATGTTGAACGTAGTTGACCTTATCAAACTTGACTTTCTGGTTTCCTACTTCGCCTTGAGCGATGATGTATCTTCCTTTATTTCCAGCAAATGATACATGTCCCCATTTAATTTGTTTGACGTTTAAAAAGAGAGACAGGTTCTCAGTCATGTGCCTGGACGCCCCACTTTCAACAGTCCAGGTATTTGTGCTGTAACGAACACCTTGCACATTCAAAGGAAATGATCAGATTAGGTTTAGGACCCAAGCCTTAACTGGCTTGGGTGACCCAGAGGACTCACACATCATAAACTCAACCCACTATCCATTTGAGGGTGAGGGCATATCATTCTTCTTATTGTTCTCATTATCAGACAATGGACTTGACTTTTCTTTCCATAAGCCAGTTTTATGTAAGGCCTGTTTGTGATAAACAGACGATTGGATTACAGTTTGAACTTTAGGTTCACTAATTCTTTTTGGTGGAGTAATAGAACTCCTTTCTGAAGAACTTGGTTTAGTATGATAAAGTTCAATTTTCTGTCTGGGAGTTTGATAATAAGGATAGTTGGAAGAGATGTGTCCTCTCTTCCCACAACTGTAGCAGGATCTCCCTTTTACATCTTGAGGAAACTGTTTATGTGGGGTTGAGTGTGATACAGGTGTGACATGTGTCTGGTTGGATTTAGTCACTTCTTGTTTAGATGTATAACTTTTATTAACAAAATTAATTGATTTGATGTTTTGAACATTTTTAACATGCCCTTTGGTTGGACTTGGATGACTAACACGTGTGTGGTTAACTGGTTTAGTCAATTTGGGTTCTGACATAGACGTTGGTGAACCTGACCTTACACTAACCCTTTTAAATGCATCATCTAAATTCTCAACGGGCATCTTACCTTTTGATTTCAAGGTAGCCTCCTTTTGTTTAGTGACAGATTTCACCGGTTTACCCGTGGAATCAGGATCACTAACTAGAGGAGTGGACACCACATGATCCTTAATTAGGTTGTTATTTACAGGTCTACATTTTGTATTTAACATGATCTCATGTGGTGGTGGAACTACTTTGTAACCCAACCCTTCCCCATTATTTCGTTCATTCACTAAGTGTTGAACTATGTAAGAAGAACTGGTCCAACTGTGTAGTTTTTGTTTTAAAGAATTTACTTCGACTTCTAAAACTGCTTTTTCTTTCTTTGTTTCTTCCAAAGAATTCAAATAAAACTTTATATCATTGGCTTGATTAAAAGCAACAACCTTGGTTTCCCTTACTTGTTTACCTAAAAGTTCTATTTTTTCTTTATAACTGCACTCATTTTGTTTCAATATACGATTAGCTTCTGTGCACAGTTGTAAATCATTTACTAATCTATCATTATGGTCTAATAACCTATAAAATTTCAAATCAATGCTTTCTCTAAATTTGTTACATTCAATACAAGCATGATTTTCATAACGTTGGTCTTTCGTACTTACCTGTGAACAATCAGTTGAATTAGCCATCAATGCCGAGTTAGACTCTTTGGATGTTGGAGATTCTAAACATGTCGTTCTGAGTTCTTCTTTAATCAGGTGATTTACCACATTCACAACTTCTTTATTATCTGACATTACTTGTTCAACTGTGATTTCACCTTCACTCGCCAAGCCATCATCCAATCCCTCAACACAAGCAATGTTTGATTCACCTGGAGACACAAAACTGAAAGTCCAATCCTGTCCTTCGTCACCTTGAGCAGTCAAGGTCTTTGTCTCTTTGCTTGAAGAGGTAGCTCCACTCGTGGATTTGTCTTCACGGTTGAAGGTTAAGAACAAATTTCCATTACCTGTTTTCTTGGGCTTAACACATTCATGTTTGAAATTCCCCTTTTCATCACAGTTAAAGCAGGTAACTTTGGTTTTGTCGAAACCAAAGGTTGTGTCTTTTGTGGCTACCAAGTCCTGTCTTGTCTTTTTCACAAACTTTTTCGCCCTTCTGACAGCACTAGCCAACGGCCAAATGATATCCATTCTCTCTAGTTCATTTTCATCCACCTGCTCATAATCTTCACCTGCAAGATGGCAATTTTCAATCTTCCCTACAACTAGACCATCATAGGAATGGACAACAACTGCCAGAAGATCCATGTGTTCCTTTGCAACTTCCACAGTGATATTTCCGAGATTCTTGGTCTTCAACTTAGTATCATTGGCTTCAGGCGCTATATATTGGGTAGGGGATGACCCTGATGTTTCTAGTCCTGAAGCTGTGGTTTGGGAAGGAGTTGTTGAACTAGACACAAAGGCAGTTTGAAGTGGTGCTCGTGAACTGGTTGGAGTGGGAGATGAGTTATAAAGTAAAGGATTCTGGTCATAGGATCCTTTCTGTGACCTGTACTTCATCCTCAATTCCTCCTCCCTTAATTTCAGGATGAAGTCATTTATGTCTAATTTTACAAGAATATTGTTCTGTCTCAGATTAGACACAAACGAGTCCTATTTCTCCGGCAAACTATGAGCAAAGCTTGACACTTTATCTTCCATAGACGTTGTTACCCCATGAGTGTGCAGCTCACTCATCAGATGTAGAATATGTCGATAATATCTTCCAAGCATTCTTTCCCTATTGAGGAGAAGTTATCAAACTCCTTCTTGAGAGCCTTTGCCTTTAATGCCTTTAATGATGCATTCCTATCATATCATTTCTCTAAAGCTTCCCATAACTATTTCGCCTGTTTGTTCTCAGAGAATTGATGAAAGATATCTTTCGGTATCGACTGAGTCAACAGAGCATACACCTTCTTTTCAGCATTGTACTTAGCTTTTTGAATGTCAGTCATACCTCCCAAAGTTAGCTTAACACCATCAACACCGACTGGCATATTATAACCTGTCTCAATGGATTCCCAAAGATTTGGATCAACTCCATTTAGATATATTTCGAACCTTTGTTTCCATTATGGGTTATCATCTAACGTTATAAGTTTAGGTGGTTTATTGTGATTCCCAATTTCATTTTCCAGAAGCAGAAGGTTCTGGATGCGAGAGTCCCTTCCGGCAGTAAAAGCAGAGAACTGATCTTCCATCTCTTTAAACTTTGAACTTTAACACTAGACTGGCTCACTCATGCGAATGGACTAGACGTATGGATCACTCATGCGAATGAGGGGTGCGAATGAATTCAATCGTGCGATTGGATTCAGTCGAACGTATGGAGTGTGCGATTGGAGACAAGCGAATGGGATTGTTCAATCGTGCGAATGGGGTGTGCGATTGAGTTCAGTCGTGTAATTGAGCCAATCATGTGACTGAAGGCTGCTGTTTTTGCAAAATCGAAGGTTTTTGACACTTTGACCCAAAAACACAATTTATCAAGAACCCTAATATGCCGTATGTGGAAAAATGTAAACTTTGAGACCTGGAGACGTCGAAAACACTGTTTTACTCAAAAGGTGACTCTTTTGAATGAAAAACGTGTTTTTTACACCGAAACTAATCGAATCACATGCAAAATCAAGAGCCAAAGCTCTTATACCACTTGTTAGGACCGTTTTTGTACGGAGTACTAACGGATTCTGCATGAGACCAGAACAAATAGTGCTGAATCCTATTTGTAGGCGATCCAATCAGTGAGAATGACAACCTGATCGATCTAACGATGAAACAAATGTTGAGAATTGTGTTAGAGGACCGTGTACGTACGAAGTACTAACTGATAATGCATGCAACCAGATCAAATAGTGTGGAATCCTATTTGATTGGCGATCCAATCAGTGAGAACACAATTCTGATCAATCTAACGATTAAAGAAACGTTATGAACGAGTAGAATAAGATCCGATGTGAACTATGAACTTGAAATAGGATTTTTGGACGATCTCGACGGCTAGGTTATGAGTACGTGTCAAAAATCTCTCAATTGTTATGTTTTTCCATGAATTAGGTGGTATTTATTGGTTTGCAGTCTTCATTTGTGCGACTGAACCATTAGCATGGTTCAGTCGTGCAACTGACCCATCCGACTGATTCATACGCACGACTGAAAGTTCAGTCGTGCGACTGAGTCAATCTCATGTCTTGCTCGTACGACTGATCCAGTCGTCTGGTTCACTTGTGGGACTGGTTCATTAGCATGATGAGTTCATGCATATGGTCCATAAGTATGATGCATTAGCATGAATCATCATATAACAACTTCAAACCTATATAACAAGTTTATTATACTTTAACACACAATAATACTATTAAGTATTAAACATTATAAACATCAATCACCTATTATATTTCATTCAACCCATTCATTATATATGTGTAAGGCATGTCAGACTTTTGCATTAAGCACATAAACTAGGGATATATGTATCAACAAGTTTGTGATGCGTCTTGTGATTGAGCTACACCCTTGCAACTTCTATAATTATGACCCTTGTTCTCGTACTTCCATAACTTTTAGTAGTTCCCTTTCTGGTCAACTTCCCATTACTTAGCATACTTTTTTCTCACTATTACTGTCAAAGTAATCCAAGTTGATATGTAGGCCATGTTGTTCAAGAATTGTTCAAGAGTAACAGACCCATCCTCATCTATCTCAATCATTGTTTTCTCACAATTTTTATCAACAATTTTTGTCTTGTGACTGCAATGAATATGAAACACAAACAATATTAAAGTTGTAAAATAATGAATTGAGCAACCTTTAAATAGAATAAAGACACAATATAAGAAAAGAATAATCACCCACTATTGTGTAAAATAATAAATTCAAGTACAATTAATACATTACATCAAAGAGAAGTTTAAAATCCATTGATTAGTTCACGTAAGATTGCATACATAACTTTATTAACTTGTAAATTTCACAAATTTCACATAAAAGTATATCAAATTCATGTATAAACAACCTTTAAATCACAAATTGAACAAAGAAGTTAGCTTGTAATTTTCATAGATTTCACACAAAGTATATAAAAGTTTCAAATAATCTGCTATTAATCAAAAATCACAAACAAGTATCACTTATAGTCAAACGGGTCAAGGCTTTCAGACGCCATCCAATAAAACTAACACCCAAAACTTTCAAACGACCTTGAGATGAGATGATTAGGGCATTGTATCGATTTGTTTATGGTTTACGGCAGATCAATTGGGGGAGGAGGAGGGGTTATCGCGAACAACAAGAGCAGAGGAGGGAAAACGTTTTCTAGGGTTGGGGTTCTTTGTTTGAATTCGTTAAAAGACTAATAAATTAGGTGAATTGACAGTTTCACCCCTCACGTGAGGAGCACATGGGGGAGATTTAATGGTTGTTTTGCGGAAATTGGACAGAGGTACGTAAAGTGTTAGCATTCGTAAACTCATGTATGCAAACTGTTAAGCTGGGGCTAATCCTATTAACACCCTTAAAACACATGTATGAAAATTGCAATTTACTCTTTAAATTTTGAATTTATATTGTTGCTAAAATTAACTAAAAAATATTATATTCCTTACATAATTTATCTAAATAAACATCTTCCATTCTTGCCAAATTTTATAAAATATATATATCTATATATATATATATATATATATATATATTATATATATATATAATATATATATATATATATAGATTACACTCTCCTTAACATATATCTATAATTGATTTCCTTGTTCTACACTTTCGTTTTTCTTTTGTAAATATTTTATTATGGCGTGGACCTTGATTAAATTTTGCAGGTATTCTTCATATTTTATCTTGTTTTTTATTCTATATCATACATTGATATGATTTAGATTAGTTTTTTAAAAATCTTATTGAATATCATTTCTTACCATGTTGTTTCTTAGCAATAATCAATGATTTGACATACGATACATTTTCAGCAAACAATTATCATTTGTTGTTTCTTAGGAATATAGTTTCAAAATAATAAGAATGATTTTATTTGAATCAAGAATCTAAGTGAATTATTTAAAACCGTTAATTTATGTATACTTTGATTGTAAATCTATTTCAAAAATTGTAATAATTTAAAATATTATAATATGTCATTAATATCAAACATTGATTTCTACAAAAAATATGACCTTTCACCTTTAATATTTCTATAAATTTATATTTTATAATTTATAAATTACTCTGAATGTATGTATTTTTAACCAATTCACAGTATTTCATAATGAGTTTTCACAAACGTACATGTTATCAAAGTGAACAAACGACTTAATTAACATATTTGTATCTACAATTTATTTACGTCATTCAATTTTTCTTAAACATTTTAAGCATGGTTTTGAAAACCGGATTGGACCGGCAGGTTCGACCGTTGGACCGGGAACTGGACTTCGATCCGGTCCGGTTCGGTGCTTAAAACCGTTTTAGTGTTGAACCAGTGGTCAGACCGGGAACCGGACCAGTTGAACCGATGGTCGGACCAGTTAAATCATTTATATATATATATATATATATTTTTTTTTGAAATTTTTACATATATTTATAAAAAATACTTATAATTTTATCCGGTTCTTATATACGGACCAACCGATTGAATCGGTCCGACCATCGGACCAGTAACACATCCAGTTCACTGTCCGGTCCAGTGCTAAAATATTAATTTTAAGTCAATGGTCATATTATTAACTGATATCATTTTTTTGTTTTGCTTTCATTTAAGGAAACTATAATACAAGGAAACGTTTTAAAATAGTGATTTCGTAGGTTTCACAAGTTACTAACTGAATTGGGTTTCTTTTATTAGTTTTATAAATATTGTACGTGTGTATCTTAGAAGTAGAGAGTATATCTGGTAGTAATATTGGAGAATGTATCCTTGATTTTTAGATATCTAATGACGAAAGGATAACTTTTAAGTTTTCAAAGAATACAATTCCCTCTAACCGTATGTTTTGCGGTAACTATAAATAAGTGTCTGTGCAAAATATTACTAAGAGTTGTTTTGTTGTTGAAACAAACACTTTTATACATTGACAACTATATGTCATATCGTCAATACTTATAAAATGATAAACTTTTAAGTACAATCTCAAATGTTGTATACATATAGTTTTTTCGAGATTCATAAAATTTTGGGTTTTTTCTTTTGTTTTTAATTTTCATGTAATTTTATTTTGTACATATTTTTTAATCATTATATTTTTATACATTACAGACTTATATTCTCATGAGTACTACATTTTAAATGTAGAGTTCTGAAAATATTTAATTTTTAACTTTTAAACCCATGTAATTCACAGGTCGTTAGTCTAGTTAAAACATATAGTAACTTTGTTGATACATTATTAATATTACCTATTTATTTTCAATATTTACATAACACCAATGTTTTTCGGTGACTTTTCCCTACACCATAATCTTAACTAGAATATTTTCCCCCGCGCGTTGCGCGAGAACTTTCGTCATATGCCGAATATCGTAACGCAGATGCCAAACATGTTGCAACGACTATTGTTATCACCATGCTACACGGCGGGAGTCTAGTCAATTTTTCCACATGCAACGTTGCGTTATTTTGATCGTTATATGTCCGGCTTGTCGAAAACCATAAAATCCAAGTTTGCGAAACTCATAAATACTAAACTTTAGTTGCCAAACTTAAAAAAGAACTTTACTATAAATAAGTAAGTGGTCAAACACTAATATCCTAAACTTTTATAGGCAAAGTAATGTCCAACGCGACGGGAGTTCGATCAATTTTCCCACACGAATGATGTGCTGCTTTGTTTGTCATCTATCTAGCTCGTCAAACCAATAAATTGAAGTTTGGTGGAGAAACTCAAAGTACTAAACTTTAGTGGTCAAACTCAAAAAAATATAACTTTATTTTAAACAATTTTGTAGCCAAACTCTAAGTACTAAACTTTAGTGGCCAAAGTTAAATAACTATAAATTATTGCTAAAAGTGAAACTACTTAGAACTATCGTGGTTAAAATCTAAAAACTTAAAACTATATTATTCATTTCTCATGGCAATTAATTATAGTAGCCAAACTCTAAGATACTAAACATTAGTGGCTAAAGTTAAATAACTAAAAATTATTGCACTAAAAGTTAAACTACTTAAAACTATTGTGATTAAATTCTAAAACCTCAAAACTATACTATTCATTCCCATGCTATTTTATTATAGAGTAACTAGTATGTTTCTGGGCACGCGCGTTGCGTGCGGTGTCTTCGATAAACAAATTAGGCTCAGGAAAACGATTTAGTACGTTGTGGCTGCGAACATTTCGGTTCACCACTCCATGACAACGAACCAATCATCTTTTAGCATCATCATCGCCTTCATGTCCCATGGTATTATATGCGAGCAAACATAAAAACCTTAGTCTCTGAAGAGCGACATCACATCATCATCGACATACTCGCTACTTAAACAATGATGTGTCAGCTTAATCGATCTGAGATGAGGTGAGATACATCGTCATTGACACCGGTAGAACAAACGTTAAGCATCACAAATAGAACACCACAACATTTAAACATTGGGCATAAGGGTAATAGTCAGAACCATCATCGTCGCAATAGGAATCACCAATGGAAGGACATGTAACGTGTCGGCCGAAGACCAACAACAAAACCCCAAAGCACAAATCTAAAAACCCTGAATGGGTTGTCTCAACAGCGATGACCAACAACCAAGAATAAACATCGAAAATATAGATCTGAAAAACCTAAATTAGTTCAGAACGACATCGATGTTGGGTTTCGGCGGGTGATATCATTGTCAGAGCAAAGCCTGCCACCATCAACGAGCTCGTAGGAATGGTACGGCGGCGGCCCATGCAACCCTGATAGGAAGGACCATTGTTTTTTTGCAAACAACAACGGAGAGCCACAGACACGCCACCGCTGGCAACAGACCCTGATAACCCTCGGCTAAGATGAAGCCTAGATCCCCCAGAGACCGAGAAAGAGGCAGTGGTGGCATAGGAAATTGTAAGGCCCCGTTCCTGGGACGCTTACAGCTGGCCAATCATTGCTCATAAAACATATAATTACATTAACATGAAATAAGCGTTGCAGCGGAAACATTTAAAACAACACTTTCATTAACAATGCTTTTGCAAAATAATACAATATTCATTACACAATTTCATTTGTTCGCATTATCATGCATAAACATTAACAAAAGAATGTCATCCCAATGCCAAGTAGCTGCCCCGCGCCATCCTCAGCAATGCTCACCTGCCAACTGGAAAATGCATAAAAAGTCAGTGTTGCTGAGTGAGTTCTAGTTTTACCTTAAAACAGACTTTTAATTTCATTAAACCGTTCTTTATATTAATGCGATCATACATCATACGTACACAGAGATAATATCATTATCATCTTCATTATTCTTTCTTTCGTCATTACATCTTTTCCTTTCATCAACACCATGAACTTTACCCTTCATGCTCATGGTACTGGGCCTAAACCTATCATAGACCTTCATTCACGGTGCCCAGCACTTCTGGCCACAGTACCTAAGATAAAGTTTAGGTATACCATTGTCATGTGTTATGCCCTTCATGCTCATGGTACTGGACCTAAACCTATCATAGACCTTCTTTCATGGTGCCCAACACCTCTGGTCATAGTACCTAAGGCAAGCAACAATGGTTCCATACAAATGGTCAATCACAAAGAAAGACCCCCACTATTCATCCTCCCGGGGTAGCGAACCCGCACACCGTTGGGCTAACACCTTTTAATGGCGTGTCTCGACATACCAGGCTTGCAAGACTTTCTTTACTTCATCATTCATTAATGCATGCATTTTTACTTCATGTTCCTCTTTCATTATCTTTTACTTTACGTTACATACTACTTTCATTTCGTTCATTCATTCATTATCATTCAATGTAAAGTCACGAGAAAGATAAACATACATCATAATAAGGAACAAAACATACACAAACATCATCATACATGGCAACATCATACATACATAACATGCATAATCATGCAACATCATCATCATCATCATGCATATGCACCAATCATACATCATAACATGCCCCTCATAACAAATAGAACCTCAAACAGTCAATCTACATAGCCCCGGAACCTCCCAAGTCAAAGCCTACATTTCACCCTTTTCCAAGAAGTCAGAAAATAGTCTAAGGGTTCATCTGCATTTGCTATAGTTCATCCGCATTTGCCTATAGTTCATCCGCATTTGCCTTTTGTTCATCCGCATTTCCCATGCTTCATCCGCATTAGTCGTCCGCATTCGTTCACACTTAGACTTTCTCATCCGCATTAGCCTTACTCATCCGCATTAGCCATCCGCATTTCCCATACTTAGTCAACACTCATCCGCATTGACCTTACTCATCCGCATGAGCCATCCACATTTCCCATACTTAGTCAATGCTCATCCGCATTGACCTTACTCATCCGCATGAGCCATCCGCATTTCCCATACTTAGTCAATGCTCATCCGCATTGATCTTACTCATCCGCATTGATCTTACTCATCCGCATGAGCTATCCGCATTTCCCATACTTAGTCAATGCTCATCTGCATTAACTGTTCATCCGCATTTCTTCCCATTACTCATCCGCATTTACTTTTCAACCCATAGGCAGATTCAAAAACTTAACACATGAGCCTAAAACATCAGATTACATCCCCATACACCAATCATCATGTTCTAAGCTTAAATCTTACCGTCTAAGCCTCAAAAATCCCATCGTACATCCACAAGCATGAACATAGTCACACATCGCATCATAACATCAACATACACACAATCAAGCATACGGGTCCAAAACCTAGTTTAGTGAAAACATACATTCATGCATTTCCAGCCCAAAAAATCGGTTAAACATGTAGAATAGGGCTCTAGAACTCACCTTTGCAGCTCTTGAGTATGGCTTTCTTCCAAACTCGTTTGCAAATTGAATTCAACCGCCTAGAACCCACTAAAAACGTACCCAAACACATTTAAACACACATAAGCATAAACCCGAGGACATAACCGGTTAAGAACACCATAAAAACATGAATTCTTACCTTAAATTCACACTTTTCTTCTTCTCTCTCTTCCAACCGATAGTTTCTCTGCTTCCTGATGCTCTCTCTCTCTAAAATATGAAAATTTGTGTGTAGAAAAGGTGATGGGCGGCCATGCCACCTTTATTACCAACTTTTCAAACATTTTGTCCTTTTGGACACTTTTTACCCCTAGACTTGGGTTTTATTTCTTTTCCTTCTTTTCTTTCACTTTATTCTTCTTTCTTGACTTTAAAATAATCGGGTGTTACAAGTCCACCCCCTTATTTAGGTTTCGTCCCCGAAACTTGTTATTCTTAAAAGAGTTGTGGGTAATGCTGTCTCATCTCTTCTTCAGTCTCCCACGTTAGACTCGGATCTCTTCTTGTGCTTCCATTGTACACGCACAAGAGGAACCACTTTATTTCTCAGCCTCTTCTCTTTACGATCAATAACTACCACTGGTTGCTGCACATAATTAAGCCATTCATCTACTTCGATATCTCCAGTGGAACAATCATATCCTCATCCGCCAAACATTTCCTTAGATGAGATACGTGGCATGTCAGGTGAATTCCATTTAACTCATCCGGTAACTCCAGTCTATAGGCCACCTCTCCTACTCGAGCAATGATTCGGAAAGGCCCTATATACCTTGGCTCAACTTGCCCCGCTTCTTGAATTGGATGATCCCCTTCCAAGGTGAGACCTTCAACATAACCCGATACTCAAACACCCCCTGGACAATCGGTCTGCGTCGTTATCAGCATACGACTTCTGTCTATCTTTGGCTGCATTCATGAGGCCTGGATCTTTTCATGCTTTCCAGTCGTAGCCTCAATTATCTCAACGCTCCCTAGTTCTTTCTGACAATATCACCCCAACAGACGGGCGTTCTGCATCTCCTACCATATAGCATCTCATAGGTGGCATACCAATGCTGGCATGATAACTGTTGTTGTATGAGAATTCAGATAATGGTAAGTGATCATCCTAACTTCCCCCAAAATCGATAACACATGCCGGAAGCATGTCTTCCAATGTCTGAATGGTCCTTTCTGACTGACCATCAGTCTGAGGATGATAAGCCGTACTGATATGTAACCTCATCCCATCGCGTCGTGGAATTTCTTCCAAAATTTAGATGTAAACCGGGTGTCACGATCCAACACAATAGACATCGGTACACCATGACGAGTTACAATTTGCTTAATGAATAGATCAAGCAACCTCTCAGATTAATATGTCTCGCAGATCGGTAGGAAGTGAGCACTATTCGTCAAGCGGTCAACAATCACCCATATAGCATCATACCCTTTCGGAGTACGCGGCAGCTTGGTAATAAAATCCATGGTGATGTGTTCCCACTTCCATTTCGGTATATCCAAAGGTTGGATCTTCCCATACGGATTTTGATGCTTGGCCTTCACTTGTAGACAAGTAAGACATTTACTCACATACTCCACTACGTCACGTTTCATACGCGGCCACCAATAATCCTTCTTCATGTCTTGATACATCTTTGTGGCACCTGGATGAATGGAGTATCGAGTCTTGTGAGCCTCATCCAAAATCTTCACCCGTAGATCCCCAAAACGGGGAATCCACACCCGTCCAAATTGGGTTTTAACACCAAGTGTGTTTTCACCTAATTCTCCAACCAGACCTCTCATCCTTTCAGAGTTAAGATGATCTTCTTTTAA
Organism: Flaveria trinervia; assembly: GCA_025506515.1. Lineage (NCBI taxonomy): Eukaryota > Viridiplantae > Streptophyta > Magnoliopsida > Asterales > Asteraceae > Flaveria > Flaveria trinervia. The sequence goes on along the minus strand of CM046458.1, from coordinate 29,028,815 downwards.
TGCCTCATTTTGAAACTCTTTGACGTGCTTCATCACATCAGAGGTCATGATTAGTTGATATGCTTTCACCCGAACCGGCTCGGGCCTCTCTTTTCGGCTAAGGGCATCAGCCACCACGTTGGCTTTGCTCGGATGGTAGTGGATCTCACAATCATAATCTTTATAAGTTCCAACCACCGTATCTGCCTCATGTTCAGATCCTTTTGCTCAAATAAGTACTTCAAGCTCTTATGGGCAGTGAAAATAATGCACTTCGTCTTGTAAAGATAGTGCCTCCAAATCTTTAACGCAAAGACCACGGCTGCTAGCTCCAAGTCATAAGTAGGATAATTGACCTCATGAACCTTCAACTGCCGGGATGCATAAGCTATAACCTTCCCTCTTTGCATTAACACACCCACCCCAACCCCGAGTAGGAAGCATCAGAATAAACCACCAGATCTTCACTCCCATCGGGTAATGACAGAACAGGAGCTTGAGTCAACCTCGCCTTCAATTCTTCAATCGCCTTCTCTTGAACTTGACCCCATACGAACTTCACATCTTTTCGGGTCAACTTGGTTAGTGGGGAAGCAATCTTGGAAAAGTCTTGGATGAATCTTCTATAGTAGCCCGCCAAACCCAAGAAACTGCGAATCTCGGATGGCGTCTTTGGGGACTTCCATTGCATCACTTCCTCCACCTTTGCCGGGTCCACCATCATCCCATCGGGATTCACCACATGACCCAAGAACTGAACTTCGCGCAACCAGAATGCACACTTGGAGAACTTGGCATACACTCCTCTCTTTCTTAGTGTCTCTAGAACCTCCCGAATGTGACCGCATGCTCCTCTTCATTCTTTGAATAAATCAAGATATCATCAATAAACACAATCACTGATTTATCCAACATTGGCCGACACACTCAATTCATCAAATACATAAAAGCAGTTGGCATGTTGGTCAAACCAAAAGACATCACAAGAAACTCGTAGTGACCATAATTCATGCAGAAAGCTGTTTTAGGAATGTCTTGCTCCTTCACCTTCAGTTGATGATAGCTAGATTGAAGGTCTATTCTTGAGAATCAACTGGCACCTTGAAGCTGATCAACAAATCATCTCGATTCTCGGTAAGGGGTATCGGTTCTTGACCGTCAACTTGTTCAGCTCACGATAGTCAATACACATCCTCATACTACTATCTTTCTTCTTCACGAACAGGACCGGAGCACCCCAAGGAGAGATACTCGATCGAATGAACCCCTTATCAAGCAGCTCTTGCAACTGCTACATCAATTCTTTCATCTCCGTCGGAGCCAACCGATACGGTGCCTTAGCAACAGGTTGGGCACCCAGTATCAGATCAATTTGGAACTCGATCTCTCGGTTAGATGGCACTCCCGGTAAGTCTTCTGGGAATACGTCTGGAAAGTCACACACAACCGGTACATCGGATAGTTGTGGTGTTGGCGTATCCACATCCTTTACATAAGCCAAGTAAGCGCTACATCCTCGCCTCATACACTTTCCTGCCACCGCCATTGAGATTACTTTCAGGATCGTCGTGACCCGATCTCCATAAACAGTTACCAAACTCCCGTCACGCGCTGTCAAACGAATCATCTTCTTACGACACATAATGTTCGCCTTGGAGTCCGCCAACCAATCCATCCCAAGAACCAAATCGAAACCACCTAAGGTCGTCACGAATGGTCTAACATGAAACTTATGACCCTCAAGTTCCATATCACAGTCTTTTATCATCTCAGAAATCCTGGTAGACTTACCTATGGCAGTTTCTACATCAAAGGGCGCATTGACACTCTACTACTAACAAGCAGTTTAGCATAGAAAGCAGCAGAAATAAAACTTTTACTGGCACCAGAATCAAATAACACAGAAGCTAAAGTTTGGTTCACCAAAAACGTACCATACATGACATCAAGGTTCATCCTAGCTTCATCCTGTGTCATTGTGAATGCCCGAGCACTCGCCTTTGGCCCTTCTCCCCCCATCTTCTTCGCCCCAGAACCCTACGCCCTCGGCTTCTTACAATCCTTACCTATGTGACCCTCTTCACCACAGTTAAAGCACCGGACCGTATGACAGTCCCTTGCCATGTGCCCCGCCTTCCCACATTTAAAGCACATGTTCGACCCAAACCTACATTCCCCACTATGCTCTTTCCCACACCTATCACACTTCTTCATACCCACCCCCGACGCGACTACACGACGGTCGTCCACCCTTGCCTTCTTGTTACCCATCGAGGCACCACCCCTACCAAACCTCTTCCCATTCCAGTTTCTATCACCTCCACCCTTCCGGCTACCTTCAGCCACCACCACTACAGCCCTCTCGTCATATAACCTCCCTGCCAAATCCACCGCCGACCAAAATATGCTCGGTCGGGCGGTGATCATATGCCTGCAAATGTCCGCTAGCAAACCATGAATGTACCTCTTAATCTTCCGTGACAGAGGCGTCACCTGATCTAACACTAGACGTGCCATCTCATTGAATTTGGTAGTGTACTATTGGTGTGTCATTGTTCCCGCCTCCAGTTGCAGGAACTCCCTTTCGACCTTGTCCATTTCCCGGTGTGGGCAAAACCCCTCAATCACTAACTTCTTCAGTTCAGACCATCTCATCCTCCAGATTGCACGACTGCCCTCGACTTGGACTATATTGTCCCACCAGCACAGAGCCAAGTCCACAAAAGAGTAGGCAGCAAACTTCACCTTTTGATCCTCCCGGCACTCGTTGATATTTAAAACAACTTCCATTTATCTTACCCATCAGTGAGCAGTAGCAATAGTGCCATTACCGTCAAAAGTAGGGGGCTTACACCATTGGAATGCTCCATAGTTACAGCCTCGTGACGCCTCCTGCACAGGCTCTTCTTCTTCCTCTTTTTCTTCGTCATCAGACGGAACCGTCTCAGTCTCAGGCTGTCTTCTTTCGCCCGTAGGTCTACTCCTTTCCCTTCTCTCCCCCTCTCTAACTTCCTTCATCACTTAGGTCACCACAGACGGTAGGATCGTCTGCATGACTTGATGCACTTCCTCAACAACCGCCTCCTTCACTGAGGCTCTTAGGTTAGCGCTCTCATCTCCGCCCTCCGGATGAGGGGTTTTTGGTTCTTTATGAACCACCTTTTTGGCCCTAGGCCTTCCTCTTGTAACCCGTGGTTCAGCACCACGACCTCCCCTCATACACACACGCTAAAAGATTCAAACACCAACATGGTCATTCAAGGAAACACTCTATTTATGTCAGGTATAGTATGTCCCTAATTACAGTGACCAGTTGTGATTAGCCACTTACTTTACTCTTCATACCCTAAGCATTACCTATCCTGACTACATCAGTATCTAATTCTACTAGCAACACATAACCACATAATATGCGCACGTAATACCGTTTATCACTAAAATACCTGATGGCACACAGCTACTCAGACTGGCATCCCTTCCCTTTTCTGTCCCATTCTCAGTTTGAGTTAAGGTTTATTTTGAAATTTTACTCATTTCACTTAACTTTGGCTCTAATACCAACTTGTAAGGCCCCATTCTCGGGACGCTTACAGCTGGCAATCATTGGTCATAAAACATATAATTACATTAACATGAAATAAGTGTTGCAGCGGAAACATTTAAAACACACTTTCATTAACAATGCTTTTACAAAATAATACAATATTCATTACACAATTTCATTTGTTCACATTATCATGCAAAAACATTAAGAAAAGAATGCCATCCCAATGCCAAATAGCTGCCTCGCGCCATCCTCAGCAATGCTCACCTGCCAACTAGAAAATGAATAAAAAGTCAGCGTTGCTAAGTGATTTCTAGTTTTACCTTAAAAGATACTTTTATTTCATTAAACCATTCTTTATATTCATGCGATCATACATCATACGTACACATAGATAATACCATTATTATCTTCATTATTCGTTCCTTCGTCATTACATCTTTTCCTTCATCAACACCATGACTTTACCCTTCATGCTCATGGTACTGGGCCTAAGCCTATCATAGACCTTCATTCACGTGCCCAGCACCTCTGGCCACAGTACCTAAGATAAAGTTCAGGTATACCATTGTCATGTGCTATGCCCTTCATGCTCATGGTACTGGATCTAAGCTTATCATAGACCTTCTTTCATGGTGCCCAGCACCTCTAGTCATAATACCTAAGGCAAGAAAAAATGGTTCCATACAAATGGTCAATCACAAAGAAAGACCCCAATATGCATCCTCCCGGTAGCGAACCCGCAACCGCTGGGCTAACACCTTTTAATGGCGTGTCCCGACATACCAGGCTTGCAAGACTTTCTTTAATTCATCATTCATTAATGCATGCATTTTACTTCATGTTCCTCTTTCATTATCTTTCACTTTACGTTACATACTACTTTCATTTCATTCGTTCATTCATATCATTCAACGTAAGTCACGGGAAAGATAAACATACATCATAATAAGGAACACAACATACACAAACATCATCATACAGGGACATCATACATACATAACATGCATAATCATGCAACATCATCATCATCATCATCATGCATATGCACCAATCATACATCATAACATGCCCCTCATAACAACTAGAACCTCAAACAGTCAATCTACATAGCCCCGAGAACCTCCCAAGTCAAAGCCTACATTTCACCCTTTTCCAAGAAGTAAACAGTCTAAGGTTTCTTTGCATTTGCTATAGTTCATCCGCATTTGCCTATAGTTCGTCCGCATTTACCTTTTGTTCATCCACATTTCCCATGCTTCATTCACACTTAGACTTTCTCATCCGCATTAGCCTTACTCATCCGCATTAGCCATCCACATTCCCATACTTAGTCAACGCATCTGCATGAGCCATCCGCATTTCCCATACTTAGTCAATGCTCATCCGCATTGACCTTACTCATCTGCATGAGCCATCCACATTTCCCATTCTATTCAATGCTCATCCGCATTGACCTTACTCATGCACATGAGCCATCCCATTTCCCATACTTAGTCAATGCTCATCCGCACTAACTGTTCATCCGCATTTTCCATTACTCATCCGTATTACTTTCCAACCCTTAGGCAGATTCAAAAACTTAACACATGAGCCTAAAACATCAGATTAGATCCCCATACACCAATCATCATGTTCTAAGCTTAAATCTTACCCTCTAAGCCTTAAAAATCGCATCGTACATCCACAAGCATGAACATAGTCACACATCGCATCATAACATTAACATACACACAATCAAGCATACGGGTCCAAAACCCAGATTAATGAAAACATACGTTCATGCATTTCCAACCCCAAAAGTTGGTTAAAACATGTAGAAGGGGGCTCTAGAACTCACCTTTGAAGCTCTTGAGTACGGCATTCTTCCAAACTCGTTGCAAATGAATTCAACCGTCTAGACCCACTAAAAACGTACCCAATCACATTTAAACACACATAAGCATAAACCCGGGACATAACCGGTTAAGAACACCATAAAACATGAATTCTTACCTTAAATTCACACTTTTCTTCTTCTTCTCTTCCAACCGATAGTTCTCTCTGCTTCCTGATGCTCTCTCTCTCTCTAAAATATGAAAATTTGTGTGTAGAAAAGGTGATGGGCGGCCATGCCACCTTTAATACTAACTTTTCAAACATTTTGTCCTTTTGGACACTTTTTACCCCTAGACTTGGGCTCTATTTTTTTCCTTCTTTTCTTTCACTTTATTCTTCTTTCTTGACTTTAAAATAACTAGGTGTTAGAGAATCACTCCTCGGTGAACAACTTTGTAGGTGGCACACATGGTGTGTGGCAACGAGAAAACACCCTAGATTTGAACCACCATTATTGCTACCGTTAACACCCGAAGGGCCACCACTAGTCCAACCGAACCACAGAAGGGCAGTGAATCAGCAACGGCCCCGTCGTCGTGTCATCGTCACCATCACCACCACAACTATCACCAACAGCCGGAGGCGGGCATCGTCTGCTCCTCCAACGCCATTACTCTTTCTCTCTCTAAAATACCCAATTGCACAAAGGTTGATTGATATAGAAATGCTTTATGAGACTTGTACATCATGCTTAAGAAACTTATACAAAATAAATAACTGTTCATCCTCATATCCAATTAATATTAAGGTAAACTAGAGGGTTATAGCCTCACATGTTGTGTGAGTGTTCTAAATCACAAAAATAGATCAGATCCATCTTCTCGTTGTGGCTACAAATCAAATATGATTGACGTTCCAATACAACGAAACACAACTGTTTATGTTTAAATTCACACTGGTTGCCAATAACCTGTTTATGGTTGTATCATCACAGCCAATGAACAACCTAAGTGCTTTGCAACGGGATTTTACCTATAATTAAACTAATGCATCAATTTCGCCAATGGCCCTTTAAATTGCTCGTGTTTGCATGTAACTCAAGACTCGAAAGCAAGGGTTCATTGTGACTACACCAATTGTGTTAACCACATGAAAACAATGAACCACTTGTGTTCTATTCCCAAACCAACAATTATGAGCATGATTAGACCACAATAACAACCCTAAAAAAACATGTTGGTGAATGTGATTTCTATTTCACACATTTTCCAAATCAACAAAGGCTTAACCATCTAAATAAAAAATAATAGAAGCTAAATGAAATAAAAAAATCTAGTTGCCTCTCAAATGAAGTAAAAGTCCTCAGATAAGACCATCTTCATCCTCATTGAACTAAAGTTAAAATTAAGATCATGAAAATATAACAGAAAACCCCAAATGACAAAGACACCATCAATGACATGACATATCAAATAAGTTCTCAAATGAGTCCGGGCTTATCATCATTGAACTAAGCCTAGAACCTGCTTCGACAACATTCAAAAGAAAGCCCCAAATAATAGATATAAGTTCTCAGATACGACCATCAGCATCATCATGGAACCATTTGGGTGTAGATCTTAAACACTAAAATGAAAACCAACAAATACAACAAAACAGAGCAAATGGGTTCTTAGATGAGGTCTACTCATCATCATCAAACAAACAGTAGCAACAAAAGGATGCATCCACTATTTTAATGGATTCTACTATGAGGTCATCCTAATCATAGGCATCCACAGTCATATCACGGCCAACCATAATGGCCGCAAAGAAATGTAACCAACCGGCTAAGGGAGGCATCCGACGACGGATACGTGGTAATTGGCGACGGAGGTCAAAAACGATCATAAAAACGCCACCCAACTTAGGCCGACATCGCCTCCACCTCCATCGACATCGCCTCCACCGCCATCGACATCGCCTCCACCGCCATCGACACCACCTTGTTTACTCCATTAAACCTCCAATCTGTAGGTTTTAAGCCTCATTAGAGGAACATGATCAAAGCAAGATGACACACATCGGTGATGAAATGATGGCTAACCCGGGCTGCCATCACGTACACCGATACAAGCACTGACCACCGATCGGGCTTAAAGAATACGCATGACCGGTAGCAACAGGACGACGACGATGCCCAACGGCCATCTTGTCGGATGTCTCCACATCTAACACTAATTCTAATAATAATAATATTCGAAAATAAATAAAAATTAACTTGACATAAAATTAAACAACAACATACCCTGAAACTATCTACGACAATTTGATGTAGAGTCTACCTTATTTGCGCTCCTACCCAAACTCCAAAAATGACTACTAACAATACCTAACGGGGTATTAAGAACTCATGATTATTTTTATATTAGAGCGTTACCAAGAAAACTTATATTCTAAATTCAAACTTAAGTTTCTATTTATAAGAAAGTGGGGAGGCAAGTGAAAAAGTAAAGCAGACGATGTGGGATGAGATTGAAAAGCTAGCATGTCTGCTTTGTTACTTATATAATTAATTCAACTGCTTACTTTATTTTCTCTCTTATAATTTTAATATATAGCATCTTATAAAAAATTTTATAGTTGTTATAACAAGTTTATATTTCTCCCCGAGTCCAATAAGTTTCATTAAAAACGGAGCAGGTGATATATAATATATTATTATATATTTAAACGGTCTCTATATAATACTAAAAATTTATCTAAAAACTTAATAGTCATTTTACTCATTAATAGTTGTTTAACTATATATGAAATATAGAGTTTATTTCTTGTTTTTAATTATTACATCTGCCCCGAATGCTCGAGATGTTAAATTCTTCCCCTCTTGAAAAGTTCCTTCCTTGAAACTCGAAGGCTACTCGAATAGTTAACAATATCCGGCTTTCATTTGTTCAGTAATTCTCAAGTCGTCTTGGGCCATTTATGATCTTATCACTTAACAAATAATAGTGAAATTATCTTTCTTCTTAATTTTTGCTCTTGAGAATCAAGATTTTTTAATAGTTTTCAATGTAGTTTAACTGTTTGAATTGGGTTTGTTGACATGTTAGATATTTCTTAACGTGTTAAGCTATGGATCTCTTCTACTGTTATAGTCTCAAAATTCTTATGGCTTTTTATTTTATCTTCCAAAAGTATGCTTGCCTCTGACATATGTAGAACTCTGAAGTTATGATCTTAACATACACTCTAGAACCAACTATGTGATTGTAAGACTATGCATTAAGATAGATGCACCTTCTTGCAAGACTATCTATAAACGTTGGTTGATTTTTCTATTACATAGTCATCATGGATAGCTCCAAAGTTTGCTGATGTAATACCCCGAAAAATCAAAATGAGACATGAGTGACATTGGGCTTAACTAAAGGGTATTTAATAAAAAATAAAGAAAGGAAATGTGTTATGCACCAAATTAGCCTTATGAGCAAAGAGAATTAAGACCCATAATCAGCCATCTTAACCCTCTAAATTAGCCTTCATCTTCTTTATTTGCAACCCTAGCCACCAAGATCTAATGAGCGAGTAGAGAAATAAAGTGAAGAAAACTCAAGATTGGAGCTTCATTGGTGAAGGGATTGAAGATCTAGGTGTTTGAGCATCAAACAACGTGAAAAGAGCAATAATTTCACATAAGAATCAACATCTAAACCCCTTTGTTGATTAAACCTGAATTGAAGGGTTTTGGGTTTTGTAAAGTTGCTAAGAATTGGATAAAGGTCATATTTTTATGTATGAAATCATGTAAAGAGCTTAGATATAGCTTCATGGATGATAAACTAAGGATTTCGACATAAAAAGTTGCGATTTGGGTTAAAAACGGACTGGTTTGTAATTTTGATGCGTTTTACGAAATTGTTTGCTCATCCAGCGAATTAGTGTGCTCAAGCTGTGAAACTATGAGTTTACTGTGAAACTATAGTTTCACGGATAATTTTGCAGCCATGGAATTCCAACGAAAGTTGGGCAAAACTGCCATGCGAAGCTGGCAACGAAACCGTTAGCGAAACTGCCACTCTACCAGCGAATCTACTTATCTGGTAGCGAAATACGCAGTGAATTTAGGCAGAAATAAACCTATTTGAGTGTTAACTTATCTTCAGGCAGTGTATTGCGATCCTAGCTTAGAAATATAACACCCGCTTAATTTTTTTAAGTCAAGAAAGAGGAATAAAGTGAAGAAAAAAGAAGGAAAAGAAATAAAACCCAAGTCTAGGGGTAAAAGGTGTCTAAAATGACAAAATGTTTAAAAAGTGAGTGTAAAAGGTGGTATGGCCGGCCATATGTCACACACCTCACAAACCTTCGGATTTTAGAGAGAGAAAGTGGCAAGAGCCGCAGAGAACTCTTGGTTATGAAGGAAGAACAAGAAAGAATTCGAATTCAAGGTAAGAATTCATGGTTTTATGATGTTCTTGACTGGTTTTATCCTCGGGTTTATGCTTATGTGTGTTTGTATGTGTTCGGGTATATTTTAGTGGGTTTCTAGGTGGTTGAATTCAATTTGCAAACGAGTTTGGAAGAAGCAATACTCAAGAGCTACAAAGGTGAGTTCTAGAACCCCTCTTTTTACATGTTTAAACTGATTTTGGGGCTGGAAATGCATGAATGAATGTTTTTATAAAACTGGGTTTGAACCCGTATGTATGAATGTATGTATGCTGTGATTGCGATGTGATGTTGAACTATGTTCATGCTTGTTGATGTTATGGTTGTGTTTCTAAGGCTTAGAAGGTAAGATTTAAGTTTAGAACATGATAGATGGTGTTTGGGAACTGAATCTGATGTTTGGGTACAAATGGGTTGAGAATATATGCCCAATTGTAGTCAATGCGGATGAAAGTCAATGCGGATGAGCATTGACTAAGTATGGGAAATGCGGATGAAAGTCAATGTGGATGAGCATTGACTAAGTATGGGAAATGTGGATGAAAGTCAATGCGGATGAATATAAATACGGATGGAAGGTTAATGCGGATGAGCATTGACTAAGTATGTGAAATGCGGATGGAAAATGTGGATGAGTAAGGTTAATGCGGATGAGAATGTCTAAGTGTGAACAAATGCGGATGAAATAAACGAAATGTGGATGAAGTAAAGGAAATGCGAATGAAGTAAAGGAAATGCGGATGACAAATGCAGATGAAGTAAAGGAAATGCGGATGAAGTAAAGGAAATGCGGATGAAGTAGAGGAAATGCGGATGAAGTAGAGGAAATGTGGATGTACAAAAAGGCCAATGCGGATGAACACTTGGAATATTTTCTGACTTCTTGGGAAAAAGTGAAATGTAGGCTTTGACTTCGGAGATTCCCGGGGGCTATGTAAGTTGAAGGTTTGAGGTCATAGATGTTATGATGGGCATGTCATGATGTATGATTAATGCATATGCATGATGATGATGTATGACATTGTATGATTATGCATGATGTATATTATGTAGGTATGATGCCCTGCATGATGATGATTGAATGTTATGTTTATGTTCCTTGTGATGTATGGTTATTTTCCATGGCTTTACGATGAATGTTAATGAATGAAATGAAAGTATTATGTAACGTAAAGTGGAAGATAATGAAAAGAGGAACATGATGAATGAATGTGCATTAATGAATGATGGAAAGTAATGTAATGTAAGGCCCCATTCTCGGGACGCTTATAGCTGGTCGATCATTGCACATAAAACATATAATTTCATCATCTTACATAAAAAACGTTGGAGCGGAAACATTTAAACAAAACATTCCATTTCATAACAAAGGCTTTTGCAAAATAATACATCGTTATCAAGTTACAAAATACATGTTGCATTATATCACAAAAGCATTATAAAAATGGATGCCATCCAAAAGAGTTGAGTAGCCGCCCTGTGCCATCCTCAGCAATCATTACCTGCCAACTGGAAACACATAAAAGTTAGCGTTGCTGAGTGAATTCTAGTTTTATAATAAAACCTACTTTCATTTCATTAAAATCGTTCTTTACTTTCATGCGATCATACATCATACGTACACATAGATAGTATCATTATTTTCTTCATTAATCGTTCATACTTTCATTCTTTAATTCGTACGTTCATTACTTTCGATGACATGTACATTACCCCGAACATTGTGCACGAAGCGGGTAACTGGGCTTGAGGTCTTATAGACCTGAACATTGGGCATGGAGCTGACTCCAGTTCCTAGGGTAACAACAGCTATCATGCCACCAATGGTATGCCCCCTTATGAGATGCTATACGGTAGGAGATGCCGAACACCTCATTTCTTCTTCAGTCTTCCATGTTGACTCGAATCCCTTCATGTGCTTCCACTGTACACGCACAAGAGGAACCACTTTATTCCTCAGCCTCTTCTCTTTTCGATCGATGATTGCCACTTGTTGCACCACATAATTGAGTCGTTTGTCTACTTCGATATCCTCCAGCGGAACAATCATATCTTCATCTGCCAAGCACTTTCTCAGTTGAGATACATGGAATGTTGGGTGAATTCCACTTAAGTCATCTGGTAAATCCAGTCTATAGGCCACCTATCCCAAAAGGGCCTATGTACCTCGGGCTCAACTTGCCCCGCTTTCGAAAGCGGATGACACCCTTCCAAGGTGTGTAAGGGCCCGTTCCCGGGACGCTTACAACTGGTGGTTCATCGCACATAAAACATTAGAAAACATACATTAATTTTGCAGTGGAATTTAAAACTTTCATTAATAACTCAAAACATGTCATTTCATTCATTTACAACATTTGTTTTCATCTCAAAATACAATGACATGTCAAAATACGGATGCCAGCCTCAAAACGCTCCCAGTAGCTTATGCATCCATGCCTGCAACCCCTCAGCATCAACATATACCTGCCAACTATCATGCATACAAAAGTCAGCGACGCTCAGTGAGTTCTAGTTTTAATAATAAAATACTTTACTTTCGTTAAAGCCGTTCTTTACTTTTCTTTCAAAAGCATACTATACTTTTACAATCGCTCGTGATCATGCATCATACGTCCATACAGATAATATCATTACTATCTTCATCATTACGTTCATTAACTTTGTTCGTTCAACGTATTACATTATCGTTCACTTCTCTTTCTAGATCCGGTCAGACTTTACCCTCTTCGTGGCACTCAGCCATGATTACTGAGGTCGAATGACTAGGATCCTGTTCTGTACTTTATTACGGTAATTAATTTACGTTTATTCATACGTTCGTTCTTTCATACATGATCTTTCGTTCATTACTCATTATTACGTGAATCTTGTCTCTTGCAATATCCTCGACTCATGCTCGAAAGCTGATGTTGTGCCGGGGCCTGCTCACAAACCCTCGACTCATGTCCGAAGACTAACACAGCATCGGGATACGCGACAAAGATCCCATACGAGTCAATCACAGGAATTGAACTCCATCCGAGTCTGTTGCAACACAAAGTTGCTCATCTCATTATCTCGTCTCATCGACAAAGACCTCTGTCGAGCCTGTTGCGACACAGAGTCGCTCACCTCATAACTATGCTTGGCTTTATGCCACACCCCCGAAGTTATACGTAACTCGGGTAACAACACCCCCACCGAAGTAGGTAACAACACCCCACCGAAGTAGGTAACAACACCCCACCGAAGTGGGTAACAACACCCCCATCGAAGTAGGTAACAACACCCCACCGAAGTGGATAAAAACACCCCCGCCGAAGTGGGTAACAACACCCCACCGAAGTGGGTAACCCCACCGAAGTGGGTAACACCTCTGAAGGTCAGTCACAAAGACTGGAACCTGTGCGTGCACACTTTAGGATTTGTTGAACCTCACGCGGTAGAGCTTAAGGCATTAAGAGTCGTGCACCTCTGTACATACTGCTTTCAAGCCTCTCTATACTTCTCTCTTTATTCATTTATTCATGCATGCATTCATTACGTTCCTCTTTTCATTATCTTCCACTTTACGTTACATAATATTTTCATTATATTCATTAACGTTCAACGCAAAGCCAAGGGAAGACATACAATATAATAAGGAACATACACATAATCATAAACATACACCATCACCATACAGGCAACATCATACATACATAACACACATCAAACATAAGCCATCATATCATAACCAGGCTTATCTTCCCATTTTACCCCTTGAAATCCACTTAGAAAACCTCAAGTCCAAAGTGGGCGCATGGGTCCTTCCAGGTGCATGAGCATAAAATTCTAAGTATAAAACATTCTGGCCGCATGGGCACTGTTTGGGCGTTTCTGCCATGTTTAGGCGCATCCCAACACTTAGCCGTTTCAAGCACTTGGGTGCATGGGCACTGTTTAGGCGCATGGCCAATACTTAGATGCATGGGCCAACATGTTGGGCGCATGGGCCACTATTTAGGCGCATGACCCACCCTTGGGCGCATGGCCAACACTTAGGCGTCTGGCCACTCATGCTGGACGCATGGACAACCGTTTGGGCGCATGAGCCACCTCTGGGCACATGGTCTACTATTCATGTTCATCAGAACATTCTAAAATCTTTTCTATGTTAACAACATCACCCGATTATCATTCTACTCAAACCCAAACACAGATCTAACATACTAAGGCCATCTAAGCATGCTATACATCATCTCTACCCCATAATCATCACTATAACGTGCATACATACATACAACATTCGAACATAAAGCTGTAAACCGACGGTTTCTTTCAAAATGTTTACTTAGTATGCATAATAGCCCCAAATCAGTTGAAAATCAGTAAAAGAGGGGTTCTAGAAACTCACCTTGAGCAGCTTTTGAACAACACTCTTCCAGTTCAAGACCCACTTCGATTCTGCTCCTGAATCCCGAAAACAAACTCTAAACAACCATAACTTGGGTCAAGAACTCAAAACCCAGCTGAAACCAAGCTCAAACAAGAGAAGACTTACCTTTTTCAGTTTCTTCTTCCTCCGAGAGCAAAGCAGCTTTCTGCTTTGATATGGGCGACCATGCCCTTTAATATCTTAAAATAATAAGATTTGTACTTTGCACACTTTATCCCCCTCCACTTGTGCACAATTTCTATTTTTTCTATTTACTTTTCATTTTCTTTCATTTAAATAGAAATTTCGGGGTGTTACAAGGTGAGAGCTTCAACATAACCCGGTCACCCACCTTAAACTAAATCGGTCTGTGTCGTTTATCAACATATGACTTCTGTCTATCTTTAGCTACCTTCATGAAGGCCTTGATTCTTTCAAGGTTCTCAGGCGTAGCCTCGATCACCTCGATGCTCCCTAACTCCTTCTGACCAATGTCATCCTAACAGACGGGTGTTTTGCATCTCCTACCATATAGCATCTCATAATGTGGCACACCAATGCTAGCATGATAACTGTTGTTATATGAGAACTCAGCTAACGATAAGTGGTCATCCCAACTTCCCCCAAAATTAATAACACATGCCCGAAGCATGTCCTCCAATGTCTGAATGGTCCTCTCTGACTGACCATCAGTCTGGGGATGGTAAGCCGTGCTGATGTGTAACCTCGTCCCCATAGCATCGTGAAATGTTTTCCAAAATTTGGATGTAAACCGGGTGTCACAATCTGACACAATAGACGCCGGTACACCAGGACGAGTTACAATCTCCTTAACGAAAAGATCCACCAACCTCTCAAATGAATATGTCTCGTGGATCGGTAGGAAGTGAGCACTCTTCGTCAAACGGTCAACTATCTCCCATATGGCATCATACCCTTTCAGGGTACGCGGCAGCTTCGTAGTAAAATCCATGGTGATGTGCTCCCACTTCCATTCCGGTATATCCAAAGGTTGGATCTTCCCATACGGCTTCTGATGCTCGGCCTTCACCTATAGACAAGTAAGGCATTTAGTCACATACCACCACGTCATGTTTCATACCCGGCCACCAATAATCCTTCTTCATGTCTGGATACATCTTTGTGGCACCTGGATGAATGGAGTATCGAGTCGTGTGAGCTTCATTCAAAATCTTCACTCGTAGATCCCCGAAATGAGGAATCCATATCCTCCCGAATCGAGTTCTAACACCAAGCGTGCTCTTACCCAATTCTACGACCAGCCCTCTCATTCTATCAGTGTTAAGATGATCTTCTTTCAATGCCTCATCCGAGGTCATGATCAACTGATATGCTTTTACCCGGATCGGCTCGGGTCTCTCTTTTCGACTAAGGGCATCCGCCACTATATTGGCTTTGCCCGGATGGTAATGGATCTCGCAGTCATAAATTTTTATGAGCTCCAACCATCATCTCTGCCTCTTGTTCAGGTCCTTCTGCTAAAAGAAGTACTTCAATCTCTTATGGTCAGTGAAGATGGTGCACTTCGTCTCATACAGATAGTGCCTCCAAATCTTTAACGCAAAGACCATGGCTGCTAGCTCCAAGTCATGAGTAGGGTAGTTGACCTCACGAACCTTCAACTGTCAGGATGCATAGGCTATAACCTTCCCCCTCTGCATTAACACACACCCCAACCCCGAGTAGGAAACATCAAAATAAACCACCAGATCTTCGTTCCCATCAGGTAATGACAGAACAGGAGCTTGAGTCAACCTCACCTTTAATTCTTGAACGCCTTCTCTTGAGCTTGACCCCATACAAATTTCACATCTTTCTAGGTCAACTTGGTTAGGGGAGAAGTGATCTTAGAAAAGTCTTAGATAAATCTTCTATAGTAGCTCCCCAAACCCAAGAAACTATGAATCTCGGATGGCATCTTTGGGGACTTCCATTGCATCACTGCCTCCACCTTTACCAGGTCCACCATGATCCCGTCGGGATTTACCACGTGACCCAAGAACTGAACTTCACACAACCAGAATGCGCACTTAGAGAACTTAGCATACAACTTCTCCTTTCTCAACGTCTCCAAGACCTCCTGAATGTGGCCAGCATGCTCTACCTCACTCTTCAAATAAATTAGGATATCATCAATAAACACAATCATTGATTTATCCAACACCGTCTGACACACTCGATTCATCAGATCCATAAAAGCAGCTGGCACATTGGTCAAACCAAAAGACATGACAAGAAAATCGTAGTGACCATAACGCGTGTGAAAAGCTGTTTTAGGGATATCATGCTCCTTCGCTTTCAACTAATGGTAACCAGATCGAAGGTCTATCCTTGAAAACCAACTGGCACCTTGAAGCTGGTCAAACAAGTCATCAATCCTCGGTAAGGGATACCAATTCTTCACTGCCAACTTGTTCAGCTCACGGTAGTCAATACACATCATCATACTACCTTCTTCTTCTTCACAAACTGGACCGGAGCACCCCAAGGAGAGATACTCGGTCTAATGAACCCCTTATCAAGCAGCTCTTGCAACTTTTCTATTAGTTCTTTCATCTCCATCGGAGCCAACCGATACGGTGCCTTGGCAATAGGTTGGGCACCGGTATCAGATCAATCTGAAACTCGATCTCTCTGTCAGGTGGCACTCCTGGTAAGTCTTGGGAACACGTCTGGAAAGTCACACACAACTGATACTTCAGACAGTTTGGTATTGGTGTATCCACATCCTTTACATAAGCCAAGTAGGCACTACATCCACACCTCATACACTTTCCCGCCACCGCCATTGAGATTACTTTCAGGATCGTCGTGACCTGATCCCCATAAACAGTTACCGAACTCCCTTCAAGCGCTGTCAGACAAATCATCTTCTTGTGACACACAATGTTCGCCTTGAAGTCCCCTAACCAATCCATCCCAAGAACCAAATCAAAACCACCTAAGGTCATCACGAACGGTCTAACAGGAAATTTATGACCCTCAAGTTCCACGTCACAACCCTCTATCATCTCAAAAATCCTAGTAGACTTACCTATGGTAGTTTCCACATCAAAGGGCACATCAACACATCTACTAACAGGCAGCTTAGCACAAAAAGCAGTAGAAATAAAACTTTTACATGCACCAGAATCAAATAACACAGAAGCTAAAGTTTGGTTCACTAGAAACGTATCAGACACAACGTCAGGGTCTGTCCCAGCTTTCTCTTGTGTCATAGTGAATGCCCTGGCTCTCGCCTTTGGTCCCTCTCCTCCAGTCTTCTTCACCCCGGAACCCTTAGCCCTTGGCTTCTTACAGTCTTTACTCATATGACCACTTTCCCCACAGTTAAAACACCTTGTACCCCTGCAGTCTCTAACCATATGACCAGGCTTCCCACACTTGAAACAGATGTTTAACCCCCATCTACACTCGCCATTGTGCTCCTTCCCATATTTGCCACACTTCTTTCCCACAGTTAAAACACCTTGTACCCATGTAGTCTCTAACCACTGTGCTCCTTCCCATACAGATGTTTAATCTTTCATGACAAAGGTGTCACTCGATCTACACTAGACGTGCCATCTCGTTGAACTTGGTGGTGTACTACTGATGTGTCATCGTCCCCGCCTCCAACTACAGGAACTCCCTCTCCACCTTATCCATCTCCCTATGAGGACAAAACTCCTCAATCACCAACTTCTTCAGCTCTGACCATCTTGTTGGACCAAAAGAACCAATGAGCCGGATCAGAAAAACCTTAAGTCCCACAGACGTCACAACAACTGCTGAAGTCCACAACAGCTGAAGACAAGTGCTGAAGACAAAGTCTGAAGACACAAGTGCTGAAGACAAAGTCTGAACACAAGTGCTGAAGACAAAGTCTGGAGACACAAGTGCTGAAGACAAAGTCTGAAGACAAGTGCTGAAGACAAAGTCTAAAGACACAAGTACTGAAGACAAAGTCTGAAGACAAAAGTGTTGAAGACAAAGTATCAGTCGTTGTCACAACAGCTGAAGAGGTCTTCTTCAGTAGTTGTGACGGTTTTCTTTCAGTAGTTTTATGTTTTTCTTTTCAGTAGTTTTGTAAAACGACTGAAGAGCTTGTTCTTCACTGGTTGTAGTTTCAGTAGTTTCGTATCAGTAGTTTTATGTTTTATACTTAGCACTCTGATATGTTCTCAGTAGTTGTGAACATTTCAGTAGTTTGTTAAGTTTTAGTTATTTTTGTAACAAATCTGCCAGATGTCACTATCCCGTGATATCAGCAGTGATTGCACTCTATATAAGGAGTGTCAACCTAATTGTAATCGGTGAATGATTGAGCAGAAACATTTGATATTATTGAAACATTCCTTTTCATAGAAATATATTCTCTCGTTACAACCGCATTTGTTCTTAATGCATACGAATATCAAATTCTTGCTATAATCCGTCTAATTCTTGTTCTTATTCCGCTGCGTTACACTCTAATCCATCAAACTTGAGATCATTGATCCTGTCAAATGGTATCAGAGCTGGTTCATCATTGATCGATCTAATAATGATCATTGAAACTGCTATCCAAGATCCAAGTTTGATTGAATTAGCACTTTTGCAAGAAACGGTTATAGAGATTGAATTTTCTATGTTTTTGGTCATTCATCCTGAGATTTATTCTTGGTTTCATTGAGTCTGTTGTGGTCTGTGTAAAATCTTTTAAAAGCTTGAATTAAATTGTATTTGGACCTAAAATGACTACTCCTTCCAATGATCCTCACAATACTGGTTCCTCAACCAAGCCTCCGATGCTGGTTAGGAATGAGTATAACATATGGCAACGACGAATGCTCCGTCACCTGTCTGTTAACAGCTCAGGTTGTTGGACATCAGTGGTACATGGTCCACACAAGCCTATGGTGAATAACCCGGAAACCAATCAAATGGTTCGAAGAGGAGGGAGCAATACTCAGATGAGGATAAGAAATTGTTTGAGATTGATGCAAAAGCCCATGGAATTCTGGCCATGGCACTGGCTAATGAAATCTATTCTGGGCTAATGCATTATGAAACTGCCCATGACCTCTGGAATGCCTTGAAAGAACAATTTGGAGGAACAGATGAGGTCTTGGCAAATAATAGAGAAATCCTTGCCCAACAATATGAGACATTCTCTCATAGAAAGGGTGAGACACTGACTCAACAGTTTGAGCGGTTCTCTTATTTGATCTCTGAATTAAAAATGGTCAAACATGAGTACACAAACAGCCAGATGAATAACAGATTTCTCAGATCACTACCTGAGATATGGGACACATATACTATTTTCGTACGCTCCAGTGCAAATTTGGACAAACTATCTCTCACCCAACTCCATGGGAAATTGCTCACATTTGAGAGAGAGATAGAACAGAAACGAAAACTGTCATCATCTGGAAAGCTCACTGATGATTTTGTACCAGGAAACACTACCTTGGTAAGTCATGAGTCAGAGTATGCAGGATCAGAATGCCACTATGATGAGCATATTGATTTCACCTCAAACAATTCTAATCATGCCTTGTGAGTGTTGATTGTCATTCTGGTAATAATAGTGACAATCTATGCTTTATCATGGATGATTTGAAGGGCATTGCTGATGATGATCTAGAAGAGATGGATATTTTGAGCCAAATGGCCTTGATCAATATTAGATCTCAGAAATTCTACAAGAGAACTGGCATGAAATTTCCTGGACTCTCTGACAAAACCAAAGTCGGTTTTGACAAGAGCAAGTTGAAGTGTCACAAATGCCAGAGGCTTGGACACTTTGCAAGAGAGTGTAGATCAACTGGATCTAACACTTCTGCACCCTTTTTGACTTTTCCGAGTAACAATTCACAATTCAAAGGGCAACATTCTACTGGTTCTAGTCATTCATCACACCCTCAATCTCCTGCATATTTTGTTCCTCAGGGTCAAATGCCATATCCTTATCCCTGCTATTATATGCCACAGTCAAATCAAGTTCAAGCTCCTATTGTACCACAATCTCATGCACTACCAGAACCTAACCATCTCCATCTCAATCACAACCTCATCACAGCTTCTTCACACCTGGAGTCGTTGACTGGAGTAGCTTACCTGATAACTTGTCTGGTCACACTGAGCAATACTATGCTGGTGCTAGTCAACATGGTGGTGAACACCCTTTTGGAAATCTTGCTCTCATGGCCCTAGAGTCTACTGAGGGTTCCTGTTCAAATGCATCATCTTCACAGGTAACTCAGGTATCTTCAGAGGCTAAAGCCAAGTTATGTTCTGAATCATGCATAGCTGCCTTTGTCTCTATTAGAGAGGCAAATGTAACATTAATAAATCAAAAACTTGAGCTTGAGAAAACCATTTTCAAAAGAAAAGCTGAGTATGAGTCTGCTCTTAACAGTAAAAGTGATGAGATTTATAAGCTTAAATGCCAATTAAATGATGAAAAGGCCAAGCTAGAGGTTATTCTGGAAGACCACAGGAGTCTCAAAGAAAAACTTGCAGTGACCCATGTTGAGTGTGAACGCTGTGTCTCATCATGCAAGGGATTTGAAATGCTTCTTAGCAAGCAAACTGCTTCAAATGTGAAGTTTGGCATTGGTTACAACCATACTGCTCCACCAACAGACTTTACTCCTAACTCCATAGTTAAGTCTGAAAGTGAAAGCAATCTCCAAACCACATTATCGTGTGAGTCATTCTCCAATGATAATCTAAGATCAGAGAATGAAACCAGTGTTAAGATCTCAACAAATAAATTGACTGATGGTCTAACCACTAAGACTCATATGAAGCTGAGTACTTCAGATGTTGTTCCTCAATGTACCCCAAGTACTGAAAGAGACCCAACATCTGAAAAGCATTTCAAATCAGTTGAAATACAAGGACTAACAACTGCTGAGGAATCCATCAAACGGTCTATTAGGACGGATGGAAAACAGTTGAATTACCAGTCTTCAGCTGTTACAAATCCTTTAGTACCTAGTACTGATAGGAGGAAAGTACTGAAGATCACACCTTCAGTAGTTTCCACTTCAGCAGTAAAGATGTCCAAGATGAAGAATAAACCATGTGAAATTTGTGGTAAATTCAATCATCTATCTGATGAATGTTGGTACAAAAAGGTTTAAAGCTCCAAAGGGATGAGCTCATTAAACTAGAAATAAATAAAATGAAAACTGAGTTTGAGACCAAGTTTGTACCACAATCATCTCAACCTGATAAACCCAAGGCCTTACCCAAATCCACTAAGAAGGATGCGGTTTATCAGAAGACAGCTGATATTGTTCCTCATGATAAACATAAGACTAAGTCTGTGAAGTCTAAGAAGGAGGAAATGGTGAGTCACAGGAACTCATCAAAAACAAGCTCTGGAGTGTCAAATGAACTGAAAGCTCGAGCTTCAAATCAGACACAGCTTGTTATGATGGTTCAGCATCTGTTGGGGAGAGTTAACCAACTTGAAGCCACTGTGACCAAACCACTGGAGAGGAATTCCAGGTCCAAATCTATTTCAGCACCATCTCCATCTTCATCAGTTGTTAATCATGAGAAACCAGCTATGGTTAAATCTGTTGATAAAGTCAGTCCCAAAATCAAAAAGGTTTGGGTCTCCAAAGCTAACTAGTTTCTTATGATTGTGCAGGGTTCTTCAGCATGCCAAAGAAGCATCTGGTATGTGGACAGTGGAGGATCCATGCACATGACTGGGAGCAGCTCTCTTCTTCATGATTACTCTCAGGGAAAGAAGGGATTTGTCTCATTTGGAAATGATGCTAAAGGTTACATCATTGGAAAGGGATTTGTGTCTAATGGAGATATTAGATTTGATGATGTCAACCATGTGGAGAATCTCAAATACAATCTGTTGAGTGTCAGTCAGATGTGTGACAAAGGACATGTTGCTCTTTTCACAAGCCAGAACTGTAGGATTCTGTCTTCCAAGGTTCTGAGCCTGATTGACAAAGTACTGGGATAATACTCTCCTGAAGGCTAACAGGATAGGAAGAGTATATGCCTTGGATCTATCAAAGAAAATTGAGTTAAGAGGCCATCCATGCTTGTTCTCCAAGGTCTCTCTCCAAGAATCTAAACTGTGGCATAGAAGGCTGGGCCATGTTAATCTCAAAAACATGAATCAACTGATCCACAAGAGTTTAGTGCGAGGTCTTCCAATAAAGGAGATCAATTGTGATGAAATCTGCACTGCATGCTTAAAAGGGAAACAACATAAAGTTTCATTCCCAACCATAGGGAATCCAAGTCTAATGCCTGCTTACAACTACCGCACATGGATCTTTTTGGTCCTGTGAAGGTAATGAGTATGGCAAAGAAGAAATACTATCTGGTAATTGTGGATGATTACTCTAGATATGTATGGACCTTGTCTTGCATTCAAAGGATGAGGCTGCTCAGTCCATTATGAACTTTGTGTTACACTGAGAAGCAGTATTCCTACCAGTTAAGTGTGTGAGGAGTGACAATGGTACTGAATTCAGAAACCACACTCTTGATGAGTTTTACTTGTCAAGGGAATCAAGAGGCAGTATAGCATCCCAAGGACTCCAGAGCAAAATGGAGTAGTGGAGAGAAAGAACAGGACCCTCATTAAAGCTGCAAGGTCCATGTTGGCTAATTCTGGTCTGCCACTGACCTTTTGGGCTGAAGCGTCAATACAGCCTGCTATGTGCAGAATAGAGCCTTAGTAAATCAGAGGTTGATGAAAACTCCTTATGAAGTTTTACATCATTTAGCCCCTTTGATTTCATTCTTTAGAGCATTTGGGTGTCCTTGTTACATTCTCAACACAAAGGATCAACTCCAAAAGTTTGATTCTAAGGTGGACGCAGGGTATTTTGTTGGGTATTCATCCACTTGCAAGGCTTATAGAGTATTCAACTGTCAGACAAAGATAGTTGAAGAAACCTTGCATGTGAAGTTCAATGAATCCCCTAAGGATACAATTCCACAAAACCCTGTGGAGTTGTTTGATCTGGACATTCTGCAATATGTTCCTTATCAACCACCTGCTATTGCAGATCATATGAATCCATCATCTTCTGTAGCTAGTCATCCATCGGGTTACTGATGATGATGATGATATCAGTAATCACCTTTTCAAGTTTAGTGATCAACTGCCTGATTCAGCTAGACCTGATGTTCCTGTAGCTTCAGTAGCTCAATCCACAACAAAATGATGAGATTTCTACAACTTCAACTTCCTTTGAATTACCATCTACTGATTGGTTTCAAGGAAATGCTTCACCATCACCATCTGTTGCTACTGAGCCTGCTACAAACACTTGCACAGATCTTATTGTGTACCAAGATCTGAAGAATCACCCTATGTCTCAAATCATTGGTGATATCAATGCTGGCGTTTCAACAAGAAGTCAATTGTCAAATTTCTGCTTCTATGCTCTCTCATTAGTCAGCAAGAGCCAAAGAACTATCACATTGCTTTAAGGGACAATGGATGGGTTGAAGCCATGCAGCATGAGCTTCTTCAGTTCAAGAAACAGCAAGTGTGGGAACTGGTTCCTCTACCTCCAGGTAAGTGTGCAATAGGCACTAAATGGGTGTTTAGGAACAAAACTGATGAAAATGGGCTTATTGTTAAGAACAAGGCCAGACTGGTTGTATAGGGGTTTTCACAAGAGGAAGGTATTGATTATAATGAAACCTTTGCCCCTGTAGCTAGACTGGAAGCAATTCGATTGTTTTAGCTTATGCTGCTTATCACAACCTTAAAGTTTTTCAAATGGATGCCAAAAGTGCATTTTGTATGGGAAAATTAAGAAGAGGTTTATGTATGTCAACCACCGGGTTTTGAGGACAATAAACATCCTAATTGGGTGTATAAGCTTGATAAGGCTCTCTATGGGTTGAAACAAGCTCCTAGAGCCTAGTATGAGACATTATCAAACTTTCTTCTGGAAAATAATTTCACTAGAGGCTCCATAGATAAGATTTTATCATTAAGAAAGCTGGGCAGCATAATCTACTTGTTCAAATTTATGTAGATGATATTATTTTTGCATCCTCTGATCCACAGTTGTGTGATGCCTTACAAAGTTGATGCAACAGAAGTTTGAATGAGTGCCATGGGAGAATTACAGTTCTTTCTGGGTTTGCAAATCAAGCAAAAGGCTGATGGAATTTTCATTCATCAGTCCAAATACATAAAAGATATTTTGGAAAAGTTTGATTTACAAAAGTGTAAGCCCTGTTCTACTCCCATGTGCAAACCACACAACTAGATACAGATCAGAAAGGTAAAGTGGTTGATGAAACACTTTACAGATGTATGATTGGGTCCTTGATGTACTTAACAGCTTCTAGACCAGATAATATGTTTGCTACATGTGTTTGTGCTAGATTTCAGGCTGCACCTAAGGACTCTCATTTGATTGCAGTCAAGAGGATCTTTAGATATCTGCAAGGCACTCCATCTCTAGGTTTATGGTATTCTACTAGACATTCTGGTAAATTAGTTGCTTTTTCTGACAGTGACTATGCAGGGTGTAAGTTGACAAGAAAGTCCACTTCTGGAGGATGCCAATTCTTGGGCAACTGCTTGATTTCTTGGCAGAGTAAGAAGCAGACCTCAGTTGCTACATAAACTGCTGAAGCAGAGTACATTGCTGCTGCAAGCTGTACATCTCAGGTACTCTGGCTTCAAAAACAATTATTGGATTATGGCATAACAGAGACTAAGACCCCATTGTTAATGGACAGCTCTTTAGCTCTTTGTATTGTCAAGAATCCTGTCCAGCACTCTAGGACTAAACATATTGAAATCAGACACCATTTTATTAGAGATTGTTTTGAAAAAGGTCTGATTGATCCAAATTTGTTCCTAGTGCTGATGAGCTTGCAGACATTTTCACTAAGCCCCTGGATAGCACAACTTTCCAAAACCTAGTGTTAAGGCTTGGTATGCTGCAGCTAGAATAAGTGACAACTACTGATGATCTCAGCTCACAAGTACTGATGATCATTAGTTTATTATTGTCATATATATAAGTACTGAAGTTATTTTTCCTCTGGAAGTTTTCTTTAAACTACTAGAGCTTAACTTCTCAGTACTCAAGTATTTATTTGATAAAACAATTGATGTAGTTACAACAGCTGATGTAGCTACAACTACTGTTGTCAGAAATACAAATAAGTATTGATGTCCTATGAAACATCTGAAAACAGATGAAAACGTCTGATGAGTACAGTATGAAACAGCTGAAAAGCAATGAATTGACGACAACTACTGATGAGCCTTTTTCTCTTTAGTAGTTTCCCAACTGCTGTTTCTTTCTAAACAACTGAAGCAAAACCATGTCTTCAGTAGTTTCACACTACTGATGACTAACACCAGTCTTCAGTTGTTTCCAACAACTGATGGTAAAACCAAAGTCTTCAGTAGTTTCCCAACTACTGATGACTAATACCAAGTCCTCAGTTGTTTCACCACCTGAAGTCAAAACTGTCTTCAGTAGTTTTATAACTACTGATGACTAAATCTGAGACTTCAGCTGTTTCAACGTCTGACGGTTAAAACCAAGTCTTCGGTTGTTTTATAACAACTGCGGATCACACCAATACGGTCAATCATTCCAAACCTCTGAAAGTTAATACCACGTCATCCGTAGTTTCAACAACTGATGACTAACACCAAAACCTTCAGTCGTTTTCTAACCCTAACTTTAAATACCTTATCCCACCTTCACAGTTTTTACTTTCTTCTCTTCTCAAACATAACGTTCAAAAACTCTGTAACCTCTCTTCATCAATGGCGACCATGCAACTAAAACCTTGACACAACTGTGTCGCACATCTCACAAAATCGCCATACTGGACCACGTTTCACAACGCCATTGATTTAATGGTTCAGTCACCTTACAAAACGGCTTTTCTGTTAAATCCCACCATATATGCCGAATCTCTTAACCAATTCTGGACAAACGTCACTCTTGTCTCTGAGGAGAATGACACAGAGTCTCTTCAATCGTTTGTCCATCGTAAAAAAGTGGTCATTACTCCAGACACTCTTCGCCAAACCCTCAATCTGGATGATGCCACTTTCCCAACTGGTTATCCAAAGGGCACAATAGATCAATCATTTGCCCACCATGGATACCAGGGTAACCTGAGTGCATCTACCATATTGAA
The DNA here is from genome assembly GCA_025506515.1 of Flaveria trinervia. Taxonomy (NCBI): domain Eukaryota; kingdom Viridiplantae; phylum Streptophyta; class Magnoliopsida; order Asterales; family Asteraceae; genus Flaveria; species Flaveria trinervia. The sequence goes on along the minus strand of CM046458.1, from coordinate 29,002,473 downwards.
GAAACATTTCCAGGATGCCGAACGTCTCATCTTTCACATGGTAAATGTCTGCCTTGCCCCCAAGACTTCATCATGGGATCAAATGTCCACAAGGTGGCAACAGGTAATATACTCCATCCTTGAGCAACAACCTTTAAATTTTTCTGAAATACTATTTTTAGAGCTCAAGGATATGGCCCAAAAACAACTTGCTAACCGTTGGATATTATATCCTCGGTTCATAATGGCCATAATTGAAAACCAGCTTCAAGCTGAGGGACTTGTTGGCCTGGGAGTCCCTGCTACGGCTGTATTGCCTGAAGTATACTCCCGGCACAACTCTGACCAATCACTAAAAATGGCTGCCAAGCTGCGCAAACCCACGCAGCTGGAACCCACAGCCACCACCTCCAAATCCAAAGTCCCCACCAAACCACTAAAAAGAAGTCAAAAAGGCTACTCAGGGAAATGAGTCCCCTGAGGATGTCCCTGCAACACAAACGCAGGCTATATCCACTGGTTATAACCCCCTAGTGGATACAAGGACTTCACCAGCCACAGCCGCTCAGGATTCCTCTCAAAAGGAGCCTGCAGCAACCAAAGAAGGGGTACCCCAATCTGGGATCTTCCTCATTTGAGGAGATTGCCATTGAAGAGCACCATTCTCCCCAGGTGCATACTGCTTTTACCCCATCTCCCACTGCAACCGCCCCACAAAGTCCTACTCTCATTATGCAAACGTGCTGAGTCAGCTGCATGCCTCTCCTCCTCCCCAACAAACACCAACAAAGGGGAAAACCACAGCAATTGAGGAAGAGGATCAACATGCTTCTGACAGTCCACTGCACAAGGGTTTAACTGTTCTATCTCCTGGTGTGGATATGGAGAATAGAACATCTGGTGAGGCTGCCACCTCTTCTGAATCAGCACATGATCAGACTGAGGCTGGTAACATAGCTAAGACCTCACCAGAGGCAACAGCTGATGAAGGACATCATCCTGAGGCTGGAAGTCCCCAGTTCCAAGAAAAAGGGGCACATGCTAAAACTGGTCTACACCCAGTGCATGTACATCCTGCTACAAGCAGGAGGTCAGGTGATTCAGCATCTGCTGATGATGACCTGGGCTTCTTTTATGATGTTCTGGCCCAGAACACAATTCTTGAGGAAGAAGTCAGTAGACTACAAAGACTACTTGACCAATTCTCTCAAAAAGCAAGTCCTTCTGCCACCAACATAAACTCACAGATGGCACCTTCACCTGAAGGTCTCCCACACACTCAGCCACTCAAAACTTCCGAGCCACCAGCTTCTATTTCTGGCACTGCTTCTCAGGGACAGAACCCCTCTGAGCAAACAGCTGCTATCTTTCAGCAATCCCTACCTCTCATCACCCCAATGATCACAGGCATTGTGATCAAAACCATGGATGAGAGGCTTCCTTCAATCATACAACCCCTGGTGGAGGAGATTGTGAGCACAAGGCTTTCTGCTACTCAAACCCTAGCAACCAATGCAACCAAAAAGGGGAGAGTCAGTCCGTGAAAGCAAAGAGGAAGAGCATAGAGGGGAAGAAAGAAAAGGAGACTGAGAAGGAAGAGGAGTTTGTGAAGGGAGCTGACATTGATCAAGTGGGTGAAAGTCACAAAGACTTTCATGTCACATATAAGAAGAGGAAGGTTGAAGGAAAAGAAAAAGAACTCGAACTCGATGAGATGATCAAAATGGCGGATGCTACACACAGTAAATCAATGGACTCCATTATTGATCAATTGTATAGACAGGGGTTCGATACTGCACAGCTTGACTCGGAGATTAGGAGACTTGAAGTTGAAGAAATTAACTCAAGATGGGCAAGTTATGATGCATTAGAAAGAGAAAGACTAGAGATCATGATCAGATTCATTGCAAAGTACCTTGGGAGATCATTGATCGAGATTAAGTCATGGACCAGGGACAGTGTCTTGGCAATAACCACCAAGATCTGTTCGTCTGAAGCATACACTAGGGATTGGTGATTGAAGCACTAAATGAGGCAGGTGCTGGGAACAGAAAGGAACTAGCAAAACACTCAAAAGCCTCACTCACTACAAGAATGCTAGAACAACCTGCAAAACCTCCCACTTCAAAATCACCACTACCATAACCCACTAAACCAATTCCTTCACCCTCAAAACCAACAGCCGATGATGCACCCAAGAAGAAGAAGAGAGGGTGTTGAGGCTAGAAGAAGAAGAGAAGAGGATGATGAGGAAGAAGATAGGCTGCCTCTTTCCGCAGTCCTAACTTTGCCTAAAGCCAAACCTATGCCCATCACTCCCACCTCACAGATGGAAGCTGTGAGAGTAAAATAGAAGAATAACAGCAACAAAAGCTTCATGATGATGAGATGCTAAAAAGCATAGACAAAACTTGTGCTGCTTCTTCATCAATAATCAGTATGAAGAAAGAAGCTCTGAGATTGTACACCCTTCCTAACACATTTTAATATCAAAAGGAAAAGGTGAGAATATGGCCTGATCCTAGGGTGGCTCACAGAATTGTGAAGAAAGACATTCCTTCGAGATATAAGGGCCAAGTAAAAAGGATCGTAGATGAAGAGATCACAGTGGTCCTTGTAGTATCACCCTGGGAATTGTAGAAGATTTCAAGAAGGCCTATGAAACTAAACAGCCACCCCAAAAGATGTTAGAGAACAGAGTAATTAAAAAGGGGTTAGTCTACAAGAGGCTTGAGAACTTCAAACAAAATGAGCTCAGTCTGTTACTTGAAGGTACTCACCCAAATGAGTTTGCATACAGACAGATTACAACAGTTGAGCTCAAAAATGGCAAACAGGCTAAGTACATTTCAGAGCTGTATGGGCGTGAAGGACTGTTTGATGGTGGAGCTGAAAATCTTACCATGGAAGAACAAATTTGTTTCTCAGAGCATACACCAGAGAATCCTACAGGCTTATACATGGGAAGTAGATTTCATGGATAGGACCGCAGCCCTGTGTCAGTTCCCCAAAGTCAGGGCTCTTATCCATACTATCCGCCAACCAATTTCATCTTCTTACCAGACAGCTGCTACTCTTGTCAGTCAGTCAGTCTAGATCAAGAAGGAAAGACCAATCTTATCGCCAACAATAAGTGGGACCTCACTAAAGTTAAGGTTTTGGCTGCATTGGTCAGGGGAGTTGTTGGACCAAAAGAACAATGAGCCGGATCATAAAACCTTAAGTCCCACAGACGTCACAACAACTGCTGAAGTCCACAACAGCTGAAGACAAGTGCTGAAGACAGTCTGAAGACATAAGTGCTGAAGACAAAGTCTGAAGACACAAGTCCTGAAGACAAAGTCTGAACACAAGTGCTGAAGACAAAGTCTGAAGACACAAGTGCTGAAGACAAAGTCTGAAGACAGTGCTGAAGACAAGTCTGAAGACACAAGTGCTGAAGACAAAGTCTGAAGACACAAGTGCTGAAGACAAATTCTGAAGACACAAGTGCTGAAGACAAAGTATCAGTCGTTGTCACAACAGCTGAAGAGGTCTTCTTCAGTAGTTGTGACGGTTTTCTTTCAGTAGTTTTATGTTTTTCTTTTCAGCAGTTTTGTAAAACGACTGAAGAGCTTGTTCTTCAGTCGTTGTAGTTTCAGTAGTTTCGTATAAGTAGTTTTATGTTTTATACTTAGCACTCTGATATGTTCTTAGTAGTTGTGAACATTTCAGTAGTTTGTTAAGTTTTAGTTATTTTTGTAACAAATCTGCCAGATGTCACTATCCCGTGATATCAGCAGTGATTGCACTCTATATAAGGAGTGTCAACCTAATTGTAATCGGTGAATGATTGAGCAGAAACATTTGATATTATTGAAACATTCCTTTTCATAGAAATATATTCTCTCGTTACACCGCATTTGTTCTTAATGCATACGAATATCAAATTCTTGCTCTAATCTGTCTAATTCTTGTTCTTATTCCGCTGCGTTACACTCTAATCCATCAAACTTGAGATCACTGATCCTGTCACATCTTATTATCCCAATTTCCTGACTACCCTCGGCCTGGACTATATTGTCCCACCAACAAAGAGCCGAGTCCACAAAAGAGTGGGCAGCAAACTTTACCTTCTAATCCTCTCGGCACTCGCTAATGTTCAAGACAGCCTTCATATCTCTCACCCACCAGTGAGCAGTAGCAGTAGTGCCATTACCATCAAAAGTAGGGGGCTTGCACCATTGAACGCCATAGTTACAGCCTTGTGCCGCCTCCAGCACAAGCTCTTCTTCTTCCTTTTCTTCATTGATAGGATCTCAGGATCTAGTTTGATCGATTCGAATGATTTCAGCAGCGGAATAGAGTACCAACTAGCACAATTCGAGCAAGAATACCGAAGATATAGCAATGAACAGAATTAGTTATAGAGAGAGAAAGTTTCTGCAAAAGGAATAGTTCTTCATCACACGCTTTGGCATGGCATTCGCAAAATTACAATTTAGGTCATTCTTCCTTATATAAGGAATGATGACGTAGGCTGATGTCACTTGATAGTGACATCTAACCATTATTAACAAACTACTGAAACACTAAAACTACTGAAGATGTCAAGCAGGACATCTTCTTACAAGAAGCTAAGTGTTTACTTATTACCAAACTACCTAAGAAACTACTGAAACTACAACGACTGAAGAACAAGCTCTAAAAAAATCTTTTTTTTTCCAAATGAGTTCTACTATAGAAGCTTTCAACGTAGACCCGGGACAAATCTTTCACTCATTAGAAGTGAAAACCTGTGACTAGATTGTCCTGAAGACGGATGCACCTTCTCCATTTACTGCCCGAACAAGGTCGGCATGGACCTTCGGTAGGTAATTGCACCGATGAAATCCCCAAATAAAAAATTTTAGTGAATTTCCCAGTTTTGGTTGATTCTCTGGTATCTGGTAAAAAAAAAAGCATTCTAACAATGCTAGCCACAGCGGAATACTCCGGCAAAACGGAAACAGCTTTATCCAAAGGGGCATCTTCAACTGGCCAAGGCCTATTCGAAAGCTGCCTATGCGGTGGTCCCGCTTGAGGATGAGGCTGCTCTCTTGAGTAATTTTTTTTTTAGTAGTTTGAAGCGAAACCGGTTTTTTTTGCACTCGGTTCCTTCGTCTTAAGTAAAGTTCAGTTCGCTAAGTTACGTGGGGAACGAATGCTTGAATGTGAACAAATAGCTGACTCTTACATTTATGTTAAGTCTGGTCGCTCGGGCCGTTGTCTCCGTTAAGTCAATCGTGGCCTTCTTGTCTGCGCATTGTTTCAGCGGCCTTTAAAACTGTTTTTCACAGGTCTTAAAGTACCTATATTGATATTGAAATATATCATTCTGTTTTACAAAACTACTGAAATTAAAAACATAAAACTACTGATACACAACTACTGAAGAAGTACTCTTCAGTTGTTGTGACAAACTACTAAACTTCAGCACTTGGTCTTCAGACTTGAACTTCATGTTTCATCAGCTGATGACTTCAGTAGATGTCATTAGCTGATGTCTTCAGTCTTTGTCTTCAGACTTTGTACATCAGTTGTTGATCTTCAGCACTTGTGGACTCTTCAGCTGTTGAACTTCAGTACTTTGGTCTTCAGCTACAGCACTTGTATTCTTCGGCTGTTGGACTTCAGCACTTTAGTCTTCAGCTTCAGCACTTGTGTTCTTCAGCTGTTGAGCTTTAGCACTTTAGTCTTCAGCTTCAGCACTTGTGTTCTTCAGCTGTTGAGCTTCAGCACTTTAGTCTTCAGCTATTGAAGTCTTCAGTACTTGATCTTCAGCTGTTGATGTTAGATCAGTGATCTTGTTTGATTGATTGACGAGTATTGCAGCGGAATTCAAATAATGATTAGTCGATTCACAGAACAAAATGATATTCAATAAAGAACAAGACGGTTATAGAGAGAGAAATCTGCAAATATATTTCATTCAATATTCGCTTTCGTGGTAACAGAATGTCACCATTATGATTAGGTCGACACCTTTTATATAAGAGATGTGACGTCTGCTGATGTCACTTGATAGTGACATCTAACAGATTTATTACAACTGAAACACAACTACTGAAGATGTCAAAACAGCTGACATCTTCTTACGAAAAGTTCTAAGTGTTATCAGTTGTTATAACTACTGAAAAATATAAAACTACTGAAACTACAACGACTGAAGAACAAGCTCTTCAGTCGTTTTACAAAAAAACTGAAACTAGAAATATAAAACTACTGATATCATAACTACTAAAGAAGTACTCTTCAGCAGTTGTGACAAACTACTGACGCTTCAGTACTTGATCTTCAGACTTTGACCTTCAGATGTTTCATCAGCTGATGACTTCAGTAGATATCATCAGCTGATGTCTTCAGTCTTTGTCTTCAGACTTTGTACATCAGTTGTTGATCTTCAGCACTTGTAAACTCTTCAGTTGTTGTACTTCAGTACTTTGGTCTTTCAGCTTCAGCACTTGTGTTCTTCAGCTGTTCAGCTTTAGTACTTGTGTTCTTCAGCTGTTCAGCTTCAGTACTTGTGTTCTTCAGCTGTTCAGCTTCAGTACTTGTGTTCTTCAGCTGTTGTACTTCAGCACTTTAGTTCTCAGCTGTTGAAGTCTTCAGCACTTGATCTTCAGCTGTTGAAGTCTTCAGCACTTGTCAACTGCTGATGAAGCTTTCAGCAGTTGTTGTGATACCATGTGGGACTTAGAGGTTTTCTGATCTTGGCTCATTGGTTCTTTTGGTCCAACAAACTCCCCCTGAACCAATGCAGCCAAACCTCTAAATTATTTATTATCCCACTTATTGTTGGCAAAAGATTGGTCTTTTACCTTCTTGATCAGTAGAGAAGATGACCCATGTAAGCTCCGGCCTGGGAAGAAATCTCAGATATTTGTTTGGCAAGGTATGAATGGGAACTCTGTTTTGGGGAACTGGACACAGAGTTGTTATCCCATTCATGAGATTTACTTCCCCATAATGAGTCTGTATGACTCTCGAACATAGGCCTCAAGGAGAACAACTTGTTCCTCCTTGGAGAGTTCTTCTACTCCTCCTTCGAAGAAGAACTCTGGACCATAGTACTCAGATAAGTACTTCATGATCCTGCCATTTTTCAGCTCCACTGTAGTTACCTCCCTATAGACAAATTCATCAGGATGGGTGCCTTCAAGGAGTAACTGGAGCTCATTCTTCTTATGTCTTCAAGCTTTTTATATAATAACCCTTTTTGATCATCTTGTTTTCCAGTAAAGCTTGAGGGTCATCTTTGCTTGATGAGCTTTCTTGAATTCATTAATTATTTCCCAAGGCGAGACTACAATGGCCAACATAATGGTAGGATCTATTGTTTTTCTAACCTGGCCATTGTATCTGTGTGGAATAGTTCTTTTATGGATTCTAGAACTCACCTTGGGGTCTGGCCATACTCTCACTCTCTCCTTCTGATACCGAAATGTGTGCCTGAGAGTGTACAGCCTCTGAGCATGCCCTTTCATGGCTTGTATAGATGATGACTGAGGAAATTCCTTGTCAACCATCTTCAGTAGTTGCTCATCGTGTTGTTTCTGCTGTTCTTCATCTTCTATCTTGACTCTAACCATTTCCCTTTGAGAGTCAGGTGTGATCATGGGTTGACTTCTGGGTTTTGGTAGCTTTAGAACAGCAGAGAGTGGCAGACTATCATCTTCATCCTCTTCTTCTTCTTCTTCTTCTTCCATCCTCAGCACCCTTCTCCTCCTTCTAGGTGCATCACTGGATGATGGTTGGGTTGGTAAAGGAATTGGTTTTGAAGAATGAGGATGTTTGGATTTGGCTAGAGATTGGTTTGGATATTTGAGGGGTAGGCAGTGTTTGAGTGGGTGGAAGGAAGGTTGATCCAACATCTTTGTAGTAAGTTTAGCCTTTGTAAGTTTTGCCATTTCCAACCTTTTACCAGCCCCAGCCTCATCAAGGGCTTCAACAATAATCCCCTTGTGGAATTGCTCAGACAGACAGATTCTGGTGGCTATAGCCAGAATACTGTCTCTGGTCCACGCGCGAATCTCCATTAAAGATCTTCCTAAGTATTTTGCAATGAAGCAGACCATGATCTCCAATCTCTCTTTTTCAAGTGCATATACCCAGCCCATCGGGTTTGAATCTCTTGCACTTCCAACCTCCTGATCTCACTATCCAATGTGGCTGTATCAAACCCTTGCCTGAAGAGTTGTTCAATTATTTTATCCATGGATCGGCTGTGTGTATTATCAGCATCTTTTACCAGCTCTTCCAAGGATTTGTCTTCAGCAGTAGGTTGATCATCAGCACTTTTCTTTCATTTGTAAGTGAGCAGTGGTTGCTTTTCTTTCTCCTCCTCTTGGACTTGCTTTTGAGCCTTCTCTTCCTCTGTTCTTTTCCTCTTCTTTTCTTTCACTGCAGTACTCTCCCCATTTTTGGATGCATTGGAGGTAGGGGTTTGTACCGCAGAAAGTGTCTTTTGCACAGCAGCATCAATCAAGGGTTGTAAAGTTGAGGAAGCCTCTCATCAATGGCTTTAGTCACAATGTCAGTGATTATGGTGTGATGAGAGGGAGGGAATTTTGAAGTACAGCAACTATTTGCTCAGGAGGGTTCTATTCCTGAGAAATAGTGCCTGAAGCAGAGGCAGGTGGCTGAGTTTGGAGTGGCTCAGTGTTTGGGGAACCTTCAACTGAAGGTGCCATCTGTGGGTTGGTGGAGGCAGATGGTCTTTCTCCTTGTGAGAGTTGGTCAAGTAGGTTTTGCAGCCTACTGACTTTCTCCTCAAGGATTGTGTTCTGGGCAAGAACATCGTAGAAAAAGCCCAGGTCATCATCAGCCGAAGCTGAATCACCTGACCTCCTGCTTGAAGCAGGATTTACATGCACTGGGTGTAGACCAGTTGTTGCATGTGCCCCTTTTTCTTGGTACTGGGGACTTCCAGCCTCAGGACTATGTCCATCATCAGCTGTTGCCTCTAGTGAGGTCTTAGCAATGTTACCAGCCTCATTCTGGTCATGTGCTGATTCAGAAGAGGTGGCAGCCTCACTAGATATTCTAATCTCCTAATCTACACCAGGAAATAGAAGTGGTAAACCCCTGTGCTGTGGGTTCTCAATTGCACTGTGTTCCTCCCCCTCAATGGTAGAGGTGTTCCCAGTAGTAAGTGGTTTCTGGGGAGGGGGTGAGGAGTGCAGTTGTCAGCACTTGTGCAACTATTAAAGTTGGGCTGTGGGGGCGGCTTATGGGGTGAAAGGATAGAAGCAGTGTGCACCTGGGGAGGTTGGTGCTCTTCAATGGCAATCCCCTCAAGTGAGGAAGATCCCAGATGTGTAGGTACCCCTTGTGTGGTTGCTGCAGGCTCCTGTGAGAGGAATCCTGAGCGGCTATGGCTGGAAGAGTCCTTATATCCACTAGGGGGTTTGGACCAGTGGATATCTCCTGCGTTTGTGTTGCAGGGGCATCCTCAGGGGACTCATTTCCCTGAGTAGCCGTTTTGGGTTTCTTTTTGGTGGTTTGGTGGGGACTTTTGATATGGAGGTGGTGGCTGTGGGTTCCAGCTGCGTGGGTTTGCGCAGCTTGGCAGCCAATTTGAGTGTCTGGTCAGAGTTGTGCCGGAGTATACTCTTCCGCAGAACAGCCGTAGCAGGGACTCCCAAGCCAACAAGTCCCTCAGCATTAAGCTGGTTTATAATGATGGCCATTATGAACCGTGGATATAGTATCCAACGGTTAGCAGTTAGTTTTGAGCCATATCCTTGAGCTCCGAAAATATTATTTCTGAAAAGTTTAACGGTTGTTGTTCAAGAATAGAATACATTACCTGCTGCCACTTTGTCGACATTTGATCCCAAGACGAAGTCTTAGGAGCCAAACATACATTCACCATGTGAAAAATTAGGCGTTCAGCGTCATGGAATGTTTTTCTTCATGATAGTGGAGGCACTTAGATTGCCCTGATATCCATGTTGGGCAAAGGATAGATCTGTAGTGCCCTTGGGATATCCAGCAGGAGAAATGGTATCATCCAAATGGAGAATTTGGCGGATTATTGCAGGAGTGATGACCACTTCTTTGTTGTTGACGACCGATGGAGAGATGGTGTGTTGTTCTCTCAGTGGTAATGGTGACGTTCATCCAAAACTGTTGGAGGGATTCGGCATGTATATGGGATTCAGAAGAAATGCCGTTTTGTATTGGGACTCAACCATAAGATCGATAGCAGTATCGAACATAGCCCAGACAGGCGATTAGTAAGGTAGGCAACACAGTTGTGTCGCGGTTTAATTTGCATGGACGCCATTGAGAAGAGAGAAGTTTTGGAGAAGAACGTAGGTTTGAAGAAGATGAAGCTTTGAAGGATTAGGTCAGGATATTTATAGGGTACGGGTAAGAAACGACTGAAGGATGTGGTGTTAGTCATCAGTAGTTTTAAACGACTGTTGACATGGTATTATCCTTTCAGACGTTGAAACAGCTGAATCGTGGTGTTAGGCATCAGGAGTTAGAAAACTACTGAAGACCGTGGTTTTGACTTCAGATGATTGAAACAACTGAGGACTTGGTGTTTGTCATCAGTAGTTGTGAAACTACTGAAGACAGTGGTTTTGTCATCAGTTGTTGTAAACAACTGAAGACTTGGTATTAGTCATCAGTAGTTATAAAACTACTGAAGACATGGTTTTGCTTCAGTTGTTTAGAATGAAACAGCAATTGTTGAAACAACTGAAGAGAAAGTTCTCTTCAGTAGTTGTCGTCAATTCATAGCCTTTCAGCTGTTTCATGCTGTCCTCAACACTTATCATATTTTGCAGCTGATTTTCAGGTGTTTCATAGGACATCAGTACTTATCTTTTATGCTGATTTCAGTAGTTGAACTACATCAGTAGTTGTAACTACATCAGTAGTTTTAACTACATCAGTAGCTTGGAACAAATAAAGTACTTCAGTACTTGTGAGACATTTAGCCATCAGTAGTTATAAAAATTACTGAAGGGAAAAGGACTCATCAGTACTTATATGTGACATGGGTACCAATGATCACCAGTAATTACTACTGAAATCATCAGTAGTTGTCACTTATTCTAGCTGCAGCATACCAAGCCGTAACACAAGGTTTTGGAAAGTAGAACTATCCAAAGGCTTAGTAAAAATATATGCAAGCTCATCAGCACTAGGCACAAACTTGGGATCAATCAGACCTTTTTCAAAACAATCCCGAATAAAATGATGTCTGATCTCTATATGTTTGGTCCTAGAGTGCTGGACTGGATTTTTGACAATACACAGAGCTGAAGCACTATCTATTAACAATGGAGTCTTAGTCTCTGTAATGCCATAATCCAGAAGTTGGTTCTGAAGCCAGAGTACCTGAGAGGTGCAACTTGCAGCAGCAATGTACTCGGCCTCAGCAGTTGATGTAGCAACAGATGTTTGTTTCTTACTCTGCCAAGAAATCAAACAGCTACCTAGGAATTGACAACCACCAGAAGTTGACTTTCTAGTTAACTTACACCCTGCATATTCACTATCTGAAAAAGCAACTAATTTGCAAGAGTGTCCAGTGGAATACCATAACCCAGAGATTGTGTACCTTGCAAATATCTAAAGATTCTCTTGACTGTAATCAAATGAGACTCTTTAGGAGCAGCCTGAAATCTAGCATAAACACATGTAGCAAACATAATATCTGGTCTAGAAGCTGTTAGATACATCAAGGACCCAATCATACATCTGTAAAGCGTTTCATCAACAGCTTTACCTTTCTGATCAGCATCCAGTTGTGTGGTGTTGCACATGGGAGTAGAACAGGGCTTACAGTTTTGTAAATCAAACTTATTCAAAAGATCTTTTGTATATTTTGACTGATGAATAAAGGTTCCATCAGCCTTTTGTTTGATTTGCAAGCCTAGAAAGAACTGTAATTCTCCCATTGCACTCATTTCAAATCTCTTTTTCATTAATGTTGTAAAATCATCACATAATTGGGGATCAGAGGATGCAAAAATAATATCATCAACATAAATCTGAACAAGTAGCTTATGCTGATCCACCTTCTTAATAAACAAAGTTTTATCAATGGAGCCTCTAGTGAAATTATTCTTAAGAAGAAAAGTAGAGAGTGTCTCATACCAGGCTCTAGGAGCTTGTTTCAACCCATAAAGAGCCTTATCAAGTTTGTACGCCCATTCAGGATGTTTATTATCCTCAAAGCCTGGTGGTTGACACACATAAACTTCTTCCTTTATTTTACCATATAAAAATGCACTTTTACATCCATTTGAAAAACTTTAAGATTGTGGAATGCAGCATAGGCTAAAACAATCTGATTGCCTCTAGTCTGGCTACAGGGGCAAAGGTTTCATCATAATCAATACCTTCTTCTTGTGAAACCCCTGTACAACCAGTCTAGCCTTGTTCTTAACAATAAGCCCATTTTCATCGGTTTTATTCCTAAACACCCATTTAGTGCCTATTGCACACTTACCTGGGGGAAGAGGAACAAGTTCCCACACTTGCTGTTTCTTGAACTTAAGTAGCTCAAGCTACATACCTTCAACCCATCCATTGTCTCTCAAAGCAACATGGTAGTTCTTTGGCTCTAGCTGACTGATGAAGAGAGCATAGAAGCAGAAGTTAGACAATTGACCTCTGGTTGAAACCCAGCATTGATATCACCAATAATCTGAGACATGGGGTGATTCTTCAGTTCTTGATAAACAATGAGATCTGTGCAAGTGTTTGTAGAACCTTCAGCAGCAGCAGATGTTGATGTAGACTCTTGAAACCAATAATTTGATGGTAACTTAAAAGATGTAGAGGAAACAGAGATCTCATCAGCATTTGTTGTGGATGGAACTGCTGAAGCTACAGGAACATCAAGTTTAGCAGACACAGGCAGTTGGTCACTAAACTTGAATAGGTGAGTATTGATATTATCATCATCATCATCAATACCACCAGGTGGAAGACATGCTGCAGAAGATGATTTAGCCACAGGATCTGCAACAGCTGGAGGTTGATAAGGAACATATTGCAGTATGTCCAAATCAAACAACTCCACAGGGTTTTGTGGAATCTTGTCCAAAGGAGATTCATTAAACTTCACATGCAGAGTCTCTTCAACTATCTTTGTTCTGCAGTTGAAGACTCTGTATGCCTTGCAAGTAGATGAATAACCAACAAAATACCCAGCATCCACCTTAGGATCAAATTTATGGAGTTGATCCTTTGTGTTGAGAATAAACAGGGACCCGAATGCTTTGAAAAATCAAATTAGAGGAGCCAAATGATGGAGAACTTCATATGGAGTCTTCATCAACCTCTGATTTACTAAAACTCTATTCTGCACATAGCAAGCTGTGTTGACAGCTTCAGCCCAAAAGGTCAGTGGCAAACCAGAGTCAGCCAGCATGGACCTAGCAGCTTCAATGAGGGTCCTGTTCTTTCTCTCCACTACTCCATTTTGTTCTGGAGTCCTTGGGATGCTAAACTGCCTTTTGATTCCTTTGAGAGATAGAGAAGTCATCAAGTGTATGATTCCTGATTCAGTTCCATTATCACTCCTGATACACTTGACTTGAAGGGAATACTGCTTCTCAATATACAACACAAAGTAATAACCTTCTGAGCAACCTCATCCTTTGAATGTAGAAAGAAAGTCCATACAAATCTGGAGTAATCATCCACAATTACCAGACAGTATTTCTTCTTGGCCATGTTCATCACTCTCACAAGAACCAATAGATCCATATGCAGTAATTGCAAGCAGGCAGTGGACTTAGGCTCTTCAATAGGAGGGAATGAGACTTTGTGCTGTTTTCCTTTTAAACAAGCAGTGCAGGTTTCATCACAGTGGAACTCCTTTATTGGTAAGCCTCTGACTAAACTATTGTGGATAAGCTGATTCATGTCTTTGAAATTAACATGACCCAGCCTTCTGTGCCACAGTTTAGATTCTTGAGAAGAGGCTTTGGAAAATAGGCAAGGATTGCCTTTGAGATCTATTTTCTTGGAAAGATCTAAGGCATACACTCTTCCTGTCCTGTTGGCTCTCAGGAGAGTGTGATCATCCCACACCTTGTCAATCAAGTGCAAAACTTTGGATGACAGAATCCTACAGTTCTGACTGGTGAAAAGAGCAACATGGCCTTTATCACACATTTGACTGACACTCAAGAGATTGTACTTGAGATTTTCCACATGATTAACATCATCAAATTTGATTTCTCCATTGGAGACAAAGCCATTACCAATGATGTACCCCTAGCATCATTGCCAAAAGAAACAAATCCCTTCTTTCCTTGAGAGTAGTCATGAAGAAGAGAACTGTTCCCAGTCATGTGCATAGATCCCCCACTGTCTACATACCAGATGCTACTTTGGCATGTTGGAGAACCCTGCAATGATAAACAATAGTTAGTTTTAGAGACCCAAACCTTTTTGGTTTTGGGCCTGGTCTCATCAATAGATGGTAAACTAACAGGTTTATTTGAAACAACAGCCTGAGAGGAAGAAGATGGTGAAGAAGAGGAATCCTTTGGCTTGGATCTCCGTTTCTGTGGTTTCAACATAGGAGCATCTAGTTGGTTAACTCTACCCAACAGATGTGTAAACCATCATAACCAGCTGTGTCTGATTTGTGATAAGGCTTTCAGCTCATCAGACACATTGCCAGTGGAGTTTGATAAGTTCCTATGTTGCACCTTCTTCTTCTGAGCACTCTCAGCTGTCATCTGTTTAACCCCTTCCTTTTTGGATTTCTTTGAGGACTTAAGGGTTACAGGATTTGATGTTGCTGATACAAATGTGGTCTCAAACTCAGTTTTCATTTTTACCATTTTCTCTGTAATTTCTTCTTTTGTTTGAGTTTGGAACCTCTTTTGTACCAGCAATCATCTGTAGATGATTGAACAAACCACATACTTCACATGGTTTCTTCTTCATCTTAGGTTGATCATCAACTAAAGAGGGTGAAGCAACAGAAGACTTGCTCTTCAATTCTTTGGAAGCATTGTTTGCTTTCTTGACTGCCTCTTTAGTAGTCTTCAAACTCTTTCTACTGGCAGTTTTCTTCTCTTTCAGTACTAATAGTAGTTGGAGTTTGAACTTCAGGTGTTAAATCCTGCTCTCTAGTCCTTTCAGGACTTTTAGAATTAACTCCTGAGTTGATCAACTCATTGATCATGTGAGTGTCAGCATTTGAACCATCAACATCAGCTGATAGGTTCAGAGAGGGCTTGATGCTGACTTCTACTTCTGAGTGTGCTGTATCAGAAAGTAGATCACATGATGAGATGGACTAGTTATCACTCTCACCATCAGATTCTACCTCTGCTCTTGGAGTAAAATCTGTAGGTGGAGCAGTGTGATTGTAACCAATGCCAAACTTCACATTGGAAGCAGATTGCTTACTAAGAAGCATTTCAAAACCTTTGCATGATTGTACCCATCTATCACACTCTACCTGGGTAACTGCAAGGGTTTCTTTGAGATCTTTATACTTCTCTAGAAGTATCTCTTCCCTAGCCTTATCATCAGTTATTTGGCATTTCAATTTGTAAATCTCATCATTTTTATCATTAACCACAGACTCAAATTCAGCTTTGTTTTTGGAATTATTTGTTCTAGCTCAATGTTCTTGTGATTAAGCTACATTTGCTTCTCTAATAGATGCAAATGCTGCTATGCATGTGTCAGAACATAATTTGGCTTTTGCCTCAGAGGATACCTGTGATACCTTTGGTGTAGAGGCATTTGAAGATGAAGTATCAGCAGAATCCAAAGCCATAAGAGCTAGATTTCCAAATGGACTGTCACCCCGTGTTGACCAGCACCTGAGAACAGTTGTTCATGACCAGACATGTCATCTGGTAAACTGCTCCAGTCAACAACTCCTGGGGTGAAGAAGTTGTGTTGTTGAGGTTGAGTTTGTTGATGAGATTGGGAAGGTCTGTGGTTCAGGCAATGCTTGTGGTTGTTGTGCAATTGGAGCTTGAACAGAATTTTGTTGAGGCAATAATAGCAGGGATAAGGATATGACATTGACCCTGGGGAACAAAGTATGCAGGAGATCTAGGATGTGAATAATGACCAGAACCAGCAGGATGTTGCCTCTGTTTTGTGGACTAGTACTAGGAAAAGTCACAAGGGTGCAGAAGAGTTAGATCCAGTTGATCTACACTCTCTTGCAAAGTGTCCTAGCCTTTGGCATTGTGACACCTCAACTTACTCTTGTCAAAACCAACTTTGGTTTTGCCAGAGAGTCCAGGAAATTTCCTGCCAGTTCCCTTGTAGAACTTCTGAGATCTGATATTAATCAGTGCCATCTGGCTCAGAATATCCATCTCTTCTAGATCATCATCAAAATTCCTTTCAGATCATCCATGATGAAGCATAAATTGTCACTATTACTGCCAGAGTGACTCTCAATACCAACAAATGCATGATCAGAACTATTTGAAGAGAAATCAATATGCTCATCATAATTGTTTTCAGATGCAGCATATTCTGACTCATGACAAATCCAAGGCAGTGTTGCCTGGTACGAAGTCATCAGTGAGCTTTCCTGATGAGGACAGTTTCCTCTTCTGCTCTATCTCTCTTTCAATGTAAGCAGTTTCCCATGAAGTTGGGTGAGAGATAGGCCATCCAGATTTGCACTGGAGCGCAGAACAATGGTGTATGTGTCTCATCTCTCAGGCAGTGATCTGAGGAATCTGTTGTTCATCTGCTATTGGTGTATTTCTGTTTCACCATTTTCAGCTCAGATATCAAGTAGGAAAAGCGCTCAAACTGTTGAGTCAGTGTCTCACCCTTTCTATGAGAGAATGTCTCATATTGTTGGGAAGATTTCTCTATTGTTTGCTAAGACCTCATCTGTGCCACCGAATTGTTCCTTCAGGCATTCCAGAGATCATGAGCAGTTTCATGATGCATAAGTCCTGAATAGATTTCATTAGGCAGTGCCATGGCCAGAATTCCATGGGCTTTAGCATCAATCTCAAATAGTTTCCGATCTTCATCAGAGTATTGTTCCTTCTTCTTCGGAACCATTTGATTGGTTTCCGGATTGTTCACCATAGGCTTATGTGGTCCATGTACCACAGATGTCCAACAACCTAAACTGTTAACAGACAGGTGATGAAGCATTCTTCGTTGCCATATGTTATACTCGGTCCTAACCAGCATCGGAGGCTTGGTTGAGGAACCGGTATTGTGAGGATCATTAGAAGGAGTCGTCATCTCGGATTCAATCAAATTCGGTTAAGCTAAAACAGATTTAGAACAAAAAATGCAACAACCAATTGAACCAGAAGATCTCAAAATAATGAACGAAAGCGGCAGAAATTCAATAATCTATAACCAGTTCTTGCAAATGGCTAATTCAATCAAACACAGAAATCAATTAGCAGTTTCAATGATCAATTGTTAGATCGATCAATGATTAACCATGCTCTGATACCACTTGTTAGGATCAGTGATCTATGTTTGATTGATTGACGAGTATGTAGCGGAATTCAAACAATGAATTAGTCGATTCACAAGAACAAAACGATATTCAATGAAGAACAAGACGGTTATAGAGAGAGAGAATATCTGCAAATATATTTCATTCAATATTCGCTTTCGTGGTAACAGAATGTCACCATTATGATTAGGTCGACACCTCTTATATAAGAGATGTGACGTCTGCTGATGTCACTTGATAGTGATATCTAATAGATTTATTACAACTGAAACACAACTACTGAAGATGTCAAAACAGCTGACATCTTTTTACAAAAAGTTCTAAGTGTTATCAGTTGTTATAACTACTGAAAAATAAAAACTACTGAAACTACAACGACTGAAGAACAAGCTCTTCAGTCGTTTTACAAAACTACTGAAAGTAGAAATATAAAACTACTGATATCACAACTACTAAAGCAGTACTCTTCAGCAGTTGTGACAAACTACTGACGCTTCAGTACTTGATCTTCAGACTTTGACCTTCAGATGTTTCATCAGCTGATGACTTCAGTAGATATCATCAGCTGATGTCTTCAGTCTTTGTCTTCAGACTTTGTACATCAGTTGTTGATCTTCAGCACTTGTAAACTCTTCAGTTGTTGTACTTCAGTACTGGTCTTTCAGCTTCAGCACTTGTGTCTTCAGCTGTTCAGCTTCAGTACTTGTGTTCTTCAGCTGTTCAGCTTCAGTACTTGTGTTCTTCAGCTGTTGTACTTCAGCACTTTAGTTCTTCAGCTATTGAAGTCTTCAGCACTTCATCTTCAGCTATTGAAGTCTTCAGCACTTGTCAAACTGCTGATGAAGCTTTCAGCAGTTGTTGTGATACCATGTGGGACTTAGAGGTTTTCTGATCTTGGCTCATTGGTTCTTTTGGTCCAACAGTTGAAGTCTTCAGACTTGTTGAACTGCTGTGAAGCCTTCAGCATTGTTGTGATATCATGTGGGACTTAGAGGTTTTCTGATCTTGGCTCATTGGTTCTTTTGTTCCAACAAACTCCCCTGAACCAATACAGCCAAAACCTCTAATGATTTATTTTCCCACTTTTATTGGTGCAGAATGGTTGGTCTTTTTCCTTCTTGATCAGTTGAGAAGATGACCCTTTAAGCACTGGCCTGGGAATGAGTCTTTGATGATTTGGTTGGCAATGTATGGATGGGAGCTCTGTATTGGGGAATTGGACACTAGCTGTCTTTTCCCCATCCATGAGACTCACTTCCCAACTATGAGCTTGTAGGATTCCCGGTGTAGGCCTCCAAAAATACAATTTGTTCCTCCATGGTGAGCTCCTCTGCCTCACCATCGAAGAATCCTTCAGGCCCATAGTACTCAGACAGGAATTTGACTTGTTTTCCATTTTTGAGTACCACTGTTGTAATCTGTCTGTAAGCAAATTCATCAGGATGATGACCTTCTAACAACAGTGGTAACTCATCCTTTTTCTGATCTCATTCAACCTCTTATACACCAGCCCCTTTTTGATCATTCTCCTCCAGCATCTTTTGTGGAGGCATGTTGAGGTGTAGGCCTTTTTGAAATCTTCCAGGATTTCCCAGTGAGACTACAAGGGCTAAGGAGATCACTTCATCTACATCTTTTTCACTTTCCCGTTTATCTCTGAGGGATTTTTCTTTTGTATTCTGTGAGCCACCCTGGGATCAGGCCAAATTCTTACTCTTTCTTTCACATACTGAAAAGTATGTCTAAGAGTATAATCCTCTGAGCTTGTTTTTTTCATTTTAATGATGGAGGAAGTGGCTGCATATGCTTTATCTACTCTCCTCAATAACTCTTCATCGTGCAATCTGTGTTGTTCTTCTTCTCCAATTTCACTTTGATTGCATCTCTTTGTTGCTCAGGAGTTATTGCAAGAGAGAGATCTTTGGCCTTAGGCAACTGCAGAACAGCTGAGATCGGCAGCCTGTCTTCATCATCATCTTCTTCTTCTTCCAGCCTCAACACCTTTCTCTTCTTCTGCTTAGGTGCATCATCGGCTGTTGGTTTTAAGGTAAGGGAGTTGGTTTTGTGGGTTGTGGTTGTGGTTGTTTTGGAGAGGAATGTTGACAGGCTGAGTTAGCATTTTGGAGGTGAGTGTGGCTTTTGAGTGTTTGGCTAGCTCAGTCCTGCTCCCTGCTCCTGCTTCATTCAAAGCTTCTATTACTAATCCCTTAGTATATGCCTCAGACAGAAACAGATCTTGGAGGTTATGGCCAAGATGTTGTCCCTGGTCCATGATTTTATTTCGATCAATGATCTCCCAAGGTATTTGCTGATAAATCTGATCATGATCTCAAGTCTTTCTCTATCCATTGTGCTGTAGCTGGCCCATCTTTGTTGAATCTCTTCGATCTCTAATCTTCTTATTTCAAAGTCCAGCTTTTCAGTATTGAAACCTTGCCTAACAGCTGATCAATGATATTGTCCATTGATCTGCTGTGTTCAGCATCAGCCTCTTTAACCATTTCATTCAAGTTTTTCTCTTTTTTGGCACTTTTCTTTTCTTATGTGACATGAAAGTCCTTTTGACTTTCATGTACTTTCTCCTTTCAGCTCCCTTCTCATTCTCATTCTCCTTCTCTTTCTCGGTCTCATACACACAGTCCTTCTCTTTCCACTTCTTTGTCCTTCTCTTTCTCTTTCTCCTTCTCCATCCTCTTTCTTTTAGCTTTTACTGCTAGAATCTCCCCTTTTTGGGTGCATTGGTTTTAAGGGTTTGATCGGCAGAAAGCTTTTGGCTTAGTACATCCTCCACCATAGGTTGTAAGACAGAAGAAAGTCTCTCATCAACAGTTTTAATGACAGTTCAGTTATCTGCGGTGTGATGAGAGATAAGGGATATTGAGGGATAGCATCCATTTGCTCAGGGGGTTTTTGGTCCTGAGAAATGGTGCCAGAAACAGAGGCAGGTGGCTGAGATTCTTTGAGTGGCTGTGTGTTTATGACCTTCAGAGGAAGGTGCCATCTGTTGGTTGATGTGGTGACAGATGGTCTTTCTCCCTGAGAGATTTGGTCAAGTAGTTTTTGCAGCCTACTGACTTCCTCCTCTAGGATTATGTTCTGGGCAAGAACATCATAAAAGAAGCCCAGGTCATCATCAGCAGATGCTGAATCACCTGACCGCCTGCTTGTAGCAGGATGTACATGCACTGGGTAGACCAGATGTAGCATGTGCCCCTTTGTCTTGGAACTGGGGACTTCCAGCCTCAGGACTTTGTCCTTCATCAGCTGTTGCCTCTGGTGAGGTCTTAGTTATGTTACCAACCTCAGTCTGATCATATGCTGATTCAGAAGAGGTGGCAGCCTCACCAGATGTTCTGATCTCCATATCCACACCAGGAGATAGAACATTTAAACCCCCGATGTTGTGGGTTGTCAGAAGCATGTGTATCCTCTTTCTCAATTGTTGTTGTTCTCCCCCTTTTGTTGGTGGTTGTAGGGAGGAGGAGAGGCATGCAGCTGAGTCAGCACGTTAGCATTATAATGGTTGGACTTTGGGGGCATTTGCATGGGGAGAGGGGATAGAAGCTGATTGCATCCGGGGAGAGGGCTCTTCAATCATAACCTCCTCAAGTGAGAGAGGTCTTAGTAATGTGGTTTTCCCTTGAAGTGGTTCCAACAGGATCCTTTTGAGAGGACACCTGTGCGGCTGTTGCTGGTTGAGTCTTTAACACTACTGGAGGGTTTGAACTAGTAGGTTTATCCTGTTGGGTGGTACAGGAGCATCATCAGGGGACTCATCTCCCTGATTAGCTTGTTTGGGTTGGATTTTGGCTTGGTGGGGACTTTGGATCTGCCAGTTGAAGCTGTGGGTTCCCTTTGCTTGGGTTTGAGCAAACGGGCAGCTTCTTTGAGAGATTGGTCGGAGTTATGCCTGGAGTATACCTCAGCTAGAACAGCTGGTGCAGGGACTCCAAGGCCAACAAGGCCATCATTTTGTAATTCATTTAAAATTATGGCCATCAGAAACCTGGGATATAATAGCCATCTTTTTCCCATAGGTTTCTGTGCCAGATCTTTGATTTCTAGAAACACAATTTGTGAAAATTTAAAGGTTGGTGTTCTAGAATTGAATATAATACCTGTTGCCACCAGGAAGACATTTGCTCCATTAGGATGTCTTTGAGGCTAAGCAAACATTCACCATATGAAATATCCGTCGTTCAGCATCAGGGAAGTTCTTTCTTCAGTATGGTAGCAGCTCGAAGATTTCCGTCGTACCCATTGTTGATGAAGGACATATCAGTTGTGTGCCCTTCGGATACTCAGTCACAGCAGTAGCATCTTGTAAATTTAGCACTCGACGAATGCTATCAGGTGTAACCTCTACTTGTTTTTGGTTGACCAATGACCGACCACAAATTTGGCCGAAGGCACATCAGTGTGAACGTAGGCATTGGACCAAAACTGACTTAGTGACTCTGGGTAGATGGTCGGGTTAAGAGCAGAGCAGTACTATACTGAGAATCAGCCATTAGGTCTATGGCATGATCAAACTTTGTCCAGAAGGCCGATTTCGTGAGGTAGGCAACGCAATTATGTCTGGGTTTTAGACTCATGTTGCCATTTTTGAGAGTATGAAGGTCAGAAGAACGGCTAATGGAACGTTTGAGAAGAAGACAGGTATTTATAGGGTTGGGATATGAAAGGCTGAAAGAAAACTACTGAAGGTTTGGTGTGGTCATCACTGTTTGAAACTACTGATGACGTGGTATTAACCTTCAGAGGTTTAAAAACGACTGACAGTGGTGGTATGTCATCAGGTGTTATAAAACAACTGAAGACTTGGTTTTGACCATCAGATGTTGAAACAGCTGAAGTCTTGGTGTTAACCATCAGTATTTATGAAACTACTGAAGGTCGGGGTTTTGACTTCATATGATGTAAACAACTGAGGACTTGGTGTTTGTCATCAGTAGTTGTGAAACTACTGAAGACAGTGGTTTTGCCATCGTTGTTGTAAACAACTGAAGACTTGGTATTAGTTATCAGTAGTTGTAAAACTACTGAAGACTGTGGTTTGCTTCAGTTGTTTTAGAAACAGTAGTTGTAGAAACAACTGAAGAGAAATTACTCATCAGCTGTTTTCGTCAATTCTTAGCTTTTCAGCTGTTTCATACTGTGCTCAACACTTACTCATCAGACTTTTCATCTGCTTTTCAGGTGTTTCATAGGACGTCAGTACTTATCTGTTTTACTGATTTCAGTAGTGTAACTACATCAGTAGTTTAGAACAGATAAAGTACTTCAGTACTTATGAGGCATTTAGCCTTCAGTAGTTATAAAAACTACTGAGGGTAAAAAAACTCATCAGTACTTATATGTGACATGGTGACCAATGATCATCAGTACTTATTACTGAGATCATCAGTAGTTGTCACTTATTCTAGCTGCAGCATACCAAGCCTTAACAACTGGTTTGTGGAAAGTTGAACTATCCAAAGGCTTAGTAAAAATGTCTGCAAGCTCATCAGCACTAGGCACAAACATAGGATTAATTAGACCCTTTTCAAACAATCTCTTATAAAATGATGTCTAATTTCTATATGTTTGGTCCTAGAGTGCTGGACTGGATTTTTGACAATGCAAAGAGCTGAAGCACTATCCATTAATAACGGAGTCTTAGTCTCTGTAATGCCATAATCCAAAAGTTGATTCTGAAGCCAGAGTACTTGGATGTACAACTTGCAGCAGCAATGTACTCGGCTTCAGCAGTGGATGTAGCAACAGATGTTTGTTTCTTACTCTGCCAAGAAATCAAACAGTTGCCTAGGAATTGACATCCACCAGAAGTTGATTTCCTGGTTAACTTACACCCTGCATAGTCACTATCAGAGAAAGCAACTAATTTGCAAGAGTGCCCAGTGGAATACCATAAACCTAGAGATTGTGTACCTTGCAAATATCTAAAGATCCTCTTGACTGCAATCAGATGAGACTCTTTAGGTGCAGCCTGAAATCTAGCACAAACACATGTAGCAAACATAATATCTGGTCTAGAAGCTGTTAAATACATCAAGGACCCCAATCATACATCTGTAAAGCGTTTCATCAACAGCTTTACCTTTCTGATCAATATCCAATTGTGTGTGTTTGCACATGGGAGTAGAACAGGGCTTACAGTTTTGTAAATCAAACTTATTTAAAAGATCTTTTGTATATTTAGACTGATGAATGAAAATTCCATCACCTTTTTGTTTGATTTGCAAGCCTAGAAAGAACTGTAATTCTCCCATTGCACTCATTTCAAACTTCCTTTGCATTAATTTTGTAAAATCATCACACAACTGGGATCAGAGGATGCAAATATAATATCATCAACATAAATTGAACAAGTAGCTTATGCTGATCACCTTCTTAATAAATAAGGTTTTATTATGGAGCCTCTAGTGAAAATTTTGCAGAAGAAAGTTAGATAATGACTCATACCAGGCTCTAGGAGCTTGTTTCAACCCATAAAGAGCCTTATCAAGCTTGTATACCCATCTAGGTGTTTATTATCCTCAAAACCTGGTGGTTGACACACATAAACTTTCTTCTTATTTTACCATATAAAAATGCACTTTTAACATCCATTTGAAAAACTTTAAGATTGTGGAGTGCAGCATAGGCTAAGAACAATCTGATTGCCTCTAGTCTGGCTACAGGGGCAAAGGTTTCATCATAATCAATACCTTCTTCTTGTGCAAACCCCTAAACAACCAGTCTGGCCTTGTTCTTAACAATAAGCCCATTTTCATCTGTTTTATTCCTAAACACCCATTTAGTGCCTATTGCACACTTACCTGGGGGAAGAGGAAACAAGCTCCCACACTTGCTGCTTTTTGAACTGAAGAAGCTCAAGCTGCATTGCTTCAACCCAGCCATTGTCTCTAAGTGCAACATGATAATTCTTTGGCTCTAGCTGACTGATGAAGAGAGCATAGAAGCAGAAATTGGACAATTGACTTCTGGTTGAAACTCCAGCATTGATATCACCAATGATTTGAGACATTGGGTGATTCTTCAGCTCTTGATAAACAGTGAGATCAGTACAAGTGTTTGTAGAACCTTCAGCAGCAACAGATTTTGATGTAGACTCTTGAAACCATGTAGATGGTGGCAACTCAAATGAAGTTGAAGATGCAGAAATCTCATCAGCACTTGTTGTGGATGAAGCTACTGAAGCTACAGGAGCATCAGGTTTAGAGGACACAAGCAGTTGGTCACTAAACCTGAAGAGGTGAGTACTACTATCATCATCATCAGCAGCACCAGCAGTACCACCAGGTGGTGAACTGTTGCAGGAGCAACAGCAGGAGTTTGATAAGGAACATATTGCAGTATGTCCAAATCAAATAGCTCCACAGGGCTTTGTGGAATTTTGTCCTTTGAGATTTATCCTTAACATGTAAACTTGTTGAGTCTCTTCAACCATCTTTGTTCTACAGTTGAAGACTCTGTATGCTTTTCAAGTTGATGAATAACCAACAAAGTACCCTGCATCCACCTTAGGATCAAATTTTTGGAGTTGATCCCGTGTGTTGAGAATGAAACAAGGACACCCAAAAGCTCTGAAGAATGAAATTAGAGGGGCCAAATGATGAAGACTTCATATGGAGTCTTCATCAACCTCTGATTTACTAGAACTCTATTCTGTACATAGCAAGCTGTATTGACAGCTTCAGCCCAAAAAGTCATTGGCAGTCCAGATTCAGCCAACATGGACCTTGCAGCTTCATAAGGGTCCTGTTCTTTCTCTCCACTACTCCATTTTGTTCAGGAGTTCTTGGAATGCTAAACTACCTCTTGATTCCCTTTGAGAGGTAGAACTCATCAAGTGTATTGTTTCTAAATTCTGTTCCATTATCACTTCTAATACACTTGACTGAGAAGGAATATGCTTCTCAACATACAACACAAAGTTGATAATCTTCTGAGCTGCCTCATCCTTTGAATGCAAGAAGAAAGTCCATACAAATCTGGAGTAATCATCCACAATTACCAGACAGTATTTCTTCTTAGCCATACTCATCACTCTCACAGGACCAAAGAGATCCATGTGAAGAAGCTGTAAGCAGGCAGTGGACTTAGGTTCTTCTATGGAGGGAAATGAAGCTTTGTGTTGTTTTCCTTTTAAACAAGCAGTGCAGTTATCTTCACATTTGAACTCCTTCATAGGCAGTCCCCTTACTAAACCATGGTTTATCAGCTGATTTATGTTTTTGAGATTAACATGACCCAGCCTTCTATGCCATAGAGTAGATTCTTGAGGGAAAGCCTTGGAAAATAGGCAAGGATGGCCTTTGAGATCTATTTTCTTGGAAAGATCTAAGGCATACACTCTTCTTGTCCTGTTGGCCTTTAGGAGAGTGTATTCATCCAACACCTTATCAATCAAGCTTAGAACTTTGGATGACAGAATCCGACAGTTCTGACTGGTGAAAAGAGCAACATGGCCTTTGTCACACATTTGACTGACACTCAAGAGGTTGTACTTGAGATATTCCACATGGTTAACATCATCAAACTTTATTTCCCATTGGAAACAAAGCCTTTTCCGATGATGTAACCCTTTGCATCATTGCCAAATGACACAAACCCCTTCCTTCCTTGAGAGTAGTCATTAAGAAGTGATCTGTTTCCTGTCATATGCATGGATCCTCCACTGTCTACATACCAGATGCCTCTGTGGCATGTTGAAGAACCCTGCAAAACACAACAAATTAGTTAGATTTTGAGACCCAAACCTTTTTGGTTTTGGCCTGTTCTCATCAACAGATGGTAAACTAACAGTTTGTTGGAAACAACAGCCTGAGAGGAAGAAGATGGTGAAGAAGAGGAATCCTTTGGCTTGGACCTCCTTTTCTGTGGTTTCAACATAGGAACATCTAATTGGTTACTCTTCCCCATAGATGTTGAACCATCATAACCAGCTGTGTCTGATTTTGTGATAAAGCTTTCAGCTCTCCAGACATTGGCATTGGAGTTTGATAAGTTCCTATGTTGCACCTTCTTCTTTTGAGCAATCTCAGCTGTTACCTGTTTAATCCCTTCCTTTTTGGATTTCTTTTTGGACTTAAGGGTTACAGGATTTGATGTTGCTGGTACAATGTGGCTTCAAACTCAGTTTTCATTTTAACCATTTTCTCTTAATTTCCTCTTTATGTTTGAGTTTGGATCCTCTTTTGTACCAACAATCATCTGTAAGATGATTGAACAAACCACATATTTCACATTTTCTTCTTCATCTTATGTTGATCATCACTAAAGAGAATGAAACTACTGAAGACTTGTTCTTCAGCACTTTGGAAGCACTACTTGCTTTCTTGACTTCCTCTTTAGTAGTCTTCAAACCCTTTCTACTGACAGTTTTCTTCTCTTCAGTGCTGACAGTAGTTGGAGTTTGAACTTCAGGTGTTAAATCTTGCTCTCCAGTCCTTTCAGGACTTCCAGAAATAACTCCTGAGTTGATCAACTCTTTGATCATGTGAGTGTCAGTATTTGAACCATCAAGATCAGCTGATAGGTTCATGAGGAATAATACTAACTTCAACTTCTGCTGGTGCTCTATCAGAAAGTGAATCACATGATGAGGTGGATTGGTTATTGCTTTCTCCATCAGATTTCACTTCTGCTCTTGAAGCAAAATCTGTAGGAGGAGTAGTGTGATTATAACCAATGCCAAAATTCACATTGGAAGCTGATTGCTTACTAAGAAGCATTTCAAAACCTTTGCATGATTGTACCCATCGATCACACTCTACTTGGGTGACTGCAAGGGTTTCTTTGAGGTCTTTGTACTTTTCTAAAATTACCTCTTCCCTAGCCTTATCATCAGTGATTTGGCATTTAAGTTTATAAATCTCATCATTTTTCTCTTTAAGCATAGACTCAAACTCAGCTCTTCTTTTGGAAATGATCTTTTCTTGCTCTATGTTCTTAGTAATTAAAGCTACATTTGCTTCTCTAATAGAGGCAAATGCTGCTATGCATGTTCAGAACATAATTTGGCCTTAGCCTCAGAGGATACCTGTGATACCTGTGATGAAGATGCATTTGAGGATGATCCATCTGCAGACTCCAGAGCCATAAGTGCCAGATTCCCAAAAGGACTGTCACCACCATGTTGACCAGCACCTGTGAACAGTTGTTCATGACCAGACATGTCATCTGGTAAACTGCTCAGTCAACAACTCAGGGGTGAAGAAGCTGTGTTGTTGAGGTTGAGGAGGTTGATGAGATTAAGATGGTTGAGGCTCAGGAAGAGCATGTGGTTGTTGAGCAATGGGTGCTTGAACCTAACTGGTTTGTGGCATGTAATAACAAGGGTAAGGATATGGCATTGGACCCTGAGGAACAAAATATGCAGGAGATTGTGTTTGAGAATGATGACCAGAATTGACAGGATGTTGCCCTCTGTGTTGTTGACTATTGCCAGAGAAAGTCACAAAGGGTGCAGAAGAATTAGATACAGATGATCTACATTCTCTAGCAAAGTGTCCAAGCCTGTGGCATTTGTGACACCTCAACTTACTCTTGTCAAAACCAACTTTGGTGTTGCCAGAGAGTCCTGGGAACTTCTTCCAGTTCTTTTGTAGAACTTCTGAGATCTGATATTTATCAAGGCCATTTGGCTCAAAATATCCATCTCTTCTAAGTCATCATCAGCAATCCCTTGAGATCATCCATGATGAAGCATAGATTGACATTATTACACCCAGTAACTGACTATCAACACTCACAAATGCAGAATCAGAAGTGTTTGAAGAGAAATCAATATGCTCATCATACTGGCATTCAGATGAAGCATATTCTGACTCATGACCAACCAAGGCAGTGTTTCCTGGTACAAAGTCATCAGTGAGCTTCCAGATGCTGACAGTTTTCATTTCTGTTCTATCTCTCTCTCAAATGTGAGCATTTCCCATGGAGTTGGGTGAGAGATAGTTTGTCCAAATTTGCACTGGAGCGTAGGACAATAGTATATGTGTCCCATCTCTCAGGCGGTGATCTGAGAAATCTGTTATTCATCTGGCTATTGGTGTACTCATGTTTGACCATTTTTAATTCAGAGATCAAGCAAGAGAACCGCTCAAACTGTTGAGTCAGTGTCTCACCCTTCCTATGAGAGAATGTCTCATATTGTTGGGCAAGGATTTCTCTATTATTTGCCAAGACCTCATCTGTTCCTCCAAATTGTTCTTTCAGGCATTCCAGAGGTCATGGGCAGTTTCATAATGCATTAGCCCAAAATAGATTTCATTGGGCAGTGCCATGGCCAGAATTCCATGGGCTTTTGCATCAATCTCAAACAATTTCTTATCCTCATCTGAGTATTGCTCCCTCCTCTTCGGAACCATTTAATTGGTTTCTGGGTTATTCACCATAGGCTTGTGTGGACCATGTACCACTGATGTCCAACAACCTGAGCTGTTAACAAACAGGTGATGGACCATTCGTCGTTGCCATATGTTATACTCACTCTAACCAGCATTGGAGGCTTGGTTGAGGAACCAGTATTGTGAGGATCATTGGAAGGAGTAGTCATTTTAGAAAATTCAGACAAATTCAAGATAAGCAAAACAAATTAGCTCAAAACCACTAAGAACCTCAATTAAAATAGCCAAAAGCGACAGAACTTCAATCTTTATAACAGATTCGTGCGAATTTGCTAGTTCGATCAAACTTAGAGCAAATGAGCAGTTTCAATGATCAATTGTTAGATCGATCAATGATTAACCGGCTTGATACCATTTGATAGGATCTCAGCATCTAGTTTGATTGATTCGAATGATTTCAGCAGCGGAATAGAGTACCAACTAGCACAATTCGAGCAAGAATACCGAAGATATAGCAATGAACAGAATTAGTTATAGAGAGAGAAAGTTTCTGCAAAAGGAATATTTCATTCAATCACACGCTTTGGCATGGCATTCTCAAAATTACAATTTAGGTCATTCTTCCTTATATAAGGAAAGATGACGTAGGCTGATGTCACTTGATAGTGACATCTAACCGTTATTTACAAACTACTGAAACACTAAAACTACTGAAGATGTCAAGCAGCTGACATCTTCTTACAAGAAGCTAAGTGATTACTTATTACAAAACTACTGATAAGAAACTACTAAAACTACAACGACTGAAGAACAAGCTCTTCAGTCGTTTTACAAAACTACTGAAAGTAAAAACATAAAACTACTGATAACACAACTACTGAAGAAGTACTCTTCAGCTGTTGTGACAAACTACTGAAACTTCAGCACTTGGTCTTCAGACTTGAACTTCAGACGTTTCATCAGCTGATGACTTCAGTAGATGTCATCAGCTGATGTCTTCAGTCTTTGTCTTCAGACTTTGTACATCAGTTGTTGATCTTTAGCACTTGTGGACTCTTCAGCTGTTGAACTTCAGTACTTTGGTCTTCAGCTTCAGCACTTGTATTCTTCAGCTGTTGGACTTCAGCACTTTAGTCTTCAGCTTTAGCACTTGTGTTCTTTAGCTGTTGAGCTTCAGCACTTTAGTCTTCAGCTTCAGCACTTGTGTCCTTCAGCTGTTGAGCTTCAGCACTTTAGTCTTTAGCTGTTGAAGTCTTCATTACTTGATCTTCAGCTGTTGAAGTCTTCAGCACTTGTCGAACTGCTGATGAAGCCTTTAGCAGTTGTTGTGATATCATGTGGGACTTAGAGGTTTTCTGATCTTGCTCATTGGTTCTTTTGTCCAACATTCATTATTAGAGAGAACCGTTTCCGGCTCCGGTTGCTCCCGTCCTCCTGAGGACCTGTTTCTCTCCTTTCTTTCCCCTTCTCGTATAGCCTTGATAACTTCAGTCACTACAGAGAGTAAGATCGTCTGCATGACTTGATGAACTTCTTCCACCACCGCCTCTTTTACTAAGGCTCTCAGATTGGCGCTCTCATCGCCACCCTCCAGATAAGGGGTCTCTGGTTCTTCGTGAACCACCTTTTCAACTCTGGGTCTTCCCCTTTTGGGTCACGGTTCATCACCACTTCCTCCACCACGTGAAGCTTTCGAAGATCTGCTATTGGCCATTCACACGCACACTGAAAGATTCAAACACCAACACGGTCATTCAAGGAAACAGCTCAGTTTATGTCAAGTATAGTAAGTCCCTAATTACAGTGGCTAGTTGTTATTAGCCACTTACTTTACTCTTCATACCCCAAGCATTACCTGTCCTGAATACATCAGTATTCAAATCTACAAACAACACAAAAACCACATAACATGCGAACGTAATACTGGTTATCATTACGAAAATACCTGATGGCACGCAGCTACTCAGATTGGCATCCCTTCCCTTTCCGTTCCATTCCCCGTTTAAGTTAAGGTTTTGTTGGGTATTCTACCTTTGAAGAAATTGAAGATTTCAATATCATTAAAGTTGAAGACTTGAAGCACTAAATCAACAAAAATATTAGTCTAGGGTTTATATTGTAATTATTTTTATTGCTAGACTAGTATAAATATTAGCACATATTATCATTGTAGAGGGTGACTAATTCACCACTTGTTAGGGTGAATTAGGTCCATCATCAACAACATCATATCATCATCCTTCATGGATGATTATTTCAACAATATATTGATAAACATCAAACATTAAACACGTTTGTGTTTTTCATCATGTTCATCATCATTATATTTTAGCAACTCATCATTCAAGTTTTGTTATTATCAATATGAATCCTAAGATCCATGCTCATTGTTCCTGTTCATATCGGGAACACATAATGGTATCAGAGCTGGAGTTGATGGATTCATATTGATTTTGATGAGATTTCATGGTAAGATTGCTGAAATTATTGAAGATCTAAAGAAAACAATTCAACAATCATGTCACACTCATGTCTGGGGCTACCTCAAGCATCAAAAATTAGGGTTTGCGACTTCCTCAAGATTAAAAATGCGAAATAGAAGCTGCCGATTAGGGCCACTTGCGGCCGAATGGGGCTGCCAAAATAGGGCTGCCGAATGTAGGCTACAGGGCAGCTTGCGAATCAAGGAAGCAGCCGAAGGCAGCCCTTGCGCACCAAAAGAGGTTGCCGTATAGGGGCTGCCAATTAGGGTTTCTTGCGGCCGAATGGGGATGCCCTAATCAGGGTTTGCCGAATGAAAATGTGGCTGAAAATGTGTTTGTCCAATTAGGGTTGCTTGCGGTTGATTAAGGCTGCCGTGATCAGCTCTTGCGAATTAGGGTTGCCACATCAAGTATCAAACGAATTATGGTTTGCAACATAGGGTTGCAAATGGGCTCGTGAACACAATTGGGTTTGTTACTTGGGCTCCATCATTAAACAAAAACATTAGTTGGAATTGGGCTCAAGTGTTGAAGATTGGGCTTATGATCAACAAAACAAATTTGGGCTTCCTATTTGGGCTCTCATCAACAAAAACAAGTGACATTGTTACATAATATAGTGGTACCAAAGTTTTGAAGACCTCGCTTCCTCATCAACAACAAATTTCTTGACTTTGGACAACTATTCAACAAAAACAAGATCAAGCTTCAATTCACATTGGAAATCTACAATTTAGGGGGATTATTGTTGGGTATTCTACCTTTGAAGAAATTGAAGATTTCAATATCATTAAAGTTGAAGACTTGAAGCACTAAATCAACAAAAATATTAGTCTAGGGTTTATATTGTAATTATTTTTATTGCTGGACTAGTATAAATATTATCACATATTATCATTGTAGAGGGTGACTAATTCACCACTTGTTAGGGTGAATTAGGTCCATCATCAACAACATCATATCATCATCCTTCATGGATGATGATTTCAATAATATATCGATAAACATCAAACATTAAACATGTTTGTGTTCTTCATCATGTTCATCATCATTATATTTTAGCAACTCATCATTCAAGTTTTGTTAGTATCAATATGAATCCTAAGATCCATGCTCAATGTTCCTGTTCATATCAGGAACACACAAGTTTATTTTGATAATTTACCCATTTCACTTAATGTAACACCCGGTTATTTTTAAAAGTCAAGATATGAAGAATGAAAAGCAAGAAAGGCAATAAGGTCCAAGTGGAGGGACTAAAAATGTAAAAAGGACAAAAATCTTTGGAAAGTTGGTGTAAAGGTGGGCATGGCCGCCCACCCTCACTTCACATCAACATCTTCTTCGGCTTTAGAGAGAGAAAGACAAGAGAGAGAGCAGAGAACACTCTCGAATCGTAGAAGAAGAAGAAGAAGTGAACGAATTCAAGGTAAGAATTCGTGGCTTTTACATGTTTATGACGGGTTTATCCCGGTTATGTGTTTGTATGCTTATGGGTTGTGTTTGTGCTTGTGTGTGCGCGTTTTTGGATGTTGTTTATAGGTGTTTTGAACTCTTTGCAAGTAGGTTAAAAGGAAGAACACCCAAGTTGCACCAGGTGAGTTATAGACCCCTGTTTTTACGTGTTTTAAATTATCTTTGGGGCTGAAAACGTATTAAAATGATTTTCACAAGTTTATGTGTGAATACCCGTATGTATTGTGTATGTTGGATGTTGGTTCTTAATGGTTATAGGCTACTCATGTTTAGAATAGCCACATTATGCTTAGGACAGATGGGTTTGAAGATTAGGATTGAAAATATCCTAGAAACATGTTTTACAGAATGCTCATACGCCTAGATAAGTGTTCATACATCTGAAAGTGCCTTAGAAAGAATTAAGTGTAAGCCATGCGTCTAAACAGTAGCTCATGTGCCCAAAATTTGCCTTAGAAATGTTTTAAGTTCAGCCCATGCGCCTGAACAGTGGCCTATGCGCCTAGAAATGTTAGTCGGACGACTAAGGGTAGGGCCATGCGCCTCAATAGTGCCCATGCGCACAAGTGGCCATGCGCCTAAGAGTTCATGCGTTTGAATAGTATCATGCGCCTAGATTGGGCTAGAATTTACCAAGTGTTCAGACGTCCAGGATTTCCCATGCACCTGAACAGTACCCATGCGCCTGAAAGTGGCCCATGCACCTGAAAGTGGCCCATGCGCCTAAGTGTTCCCCATGCGCTTGAATAGTGTCCATGCGTCTACATAGTGCCCATGCGCCTAGGACTTAGAATATTTTTTCTGATTTTTGGGGAACATGTGTAAAGTAGGCTTTGACTTGGGAAATTCCCGGGGAACTACATAAGTTGACTTTTGGGGTCATAGATGGTATGAGGGGCATGTTATGCATTGTGATTGATGCTTATGTTGATGATGATGATGATGATGATGTTGCATGGTTATGCATGATGCATGTGATGTATGGATGATGCCTTGTATGATGTATGAATGGTGTGTTATGTTGTGTTCCTATAATGATGAATGTTTATCTTTCCATGGCTTTACGTGTTATGTTAATGAATGAACCAAAAGTATTATGTAGCATAAAGTGAAAGATAATGAAAGAGGAACATGATGAATGAATGCATGCATTAACGAATGAATGAACGTAAAAAGTCTTGCAAGCAAATGTATG
This sequence comes from Flaveria trinervia, assembly GCA_025506515.1. Classification (NCBI taxonomy): domain Eukaryota; kingdom Viridiplantae; phylum Streptophyta; class Magnoliopsida; order Asterales; family Asteraceae; genus Flaveria; species Flaveria trinervia. The sequence continues at coordinate 28,968,507 of CM046458.1, read as the reverse complement.
GAGGTCCACACCCAATGAAGGGTGTTAGCTCAACTATGTACAGGTTAGCTACACCAGAAGGATGCGCTAGGGTCCAATCCTTGTGATTGACCATATGTATGGGATCCTTATCGCTTGCCCTAGGTACTGGAGTCAGCTTCATGCCCAATGTTCGGGGTCTATGATAGACCTCAATCCCAGTAACCAGCTTCATGCACAATGTTTGGGGTATAGCATATGGCATTGATTCGAAATGAAAAGAAAAGATGAATGGTGAATGTACTTGCCCTAGGTACTGGAGTCAGCTTCGTGCACAATGTTCAGGGTCTATGAAAGACTCACGCCTAGTAACCAGCTTCATGCACAATGTTCAGGTAATGTACAGTCACAAGATGTAACTAATGAATGAAGGTTAATGAACATAATGGAAGATAATAATGATATTATCTATAATTACGTATGATGTATGACCACGAACGAATGAAACGTATAGTATGGACTCTGTAAAGAAATAAATAACGATTTATGTATGTTTTATCATAAAACTAGAACTCACTCAGCGACGCTGACTTTTATACGTTTTCAGTTGGTAGGTAAACGTTGCTGAGGATGGCACGAGGCGGCTACTCAGCTCTTTTGGATGGCATCATTTAATTAAGGCTTTTGTGATGTAATACAACAATGTAATTTTGTAACCAACAAATGATGCAGTATTTTGCAAACTTTTTAGAATGAAATGAAATGCCATTTGTTTTATGCTTTTCCGCTGCATGTTTTGATGAATAAATGTAAAGTATATGTTTTACATGCGATGAATCAACAGTTGTAAGCATTCCGGGAACGCGGCCTTACAAGTTGGTATCAGAGCCAAATTTAAGGGAATGGGGTAAATTTTCAAAATAAACCTTAACTTCAAACTGAGAATGGGATGGAATGGGAATGGGATGCCAATCTGAGTAGCTGCGTGCCATCAGGTATTTTCGTAATGTTAATCGGTTTATGTGCACATGGTATGTGGTTATGTGTTGTATGTAGATTTAAATACTGATGTAGTCAGGACAGGTAATGCTCGGGGTATGAAGAGTAAAGTAAGTGGCTAATCACAACTGGCCACTGTAATTAGGGACTTACCATACTTGACATAAACGAGTTGTTCCCTTGAATGACCGTGTTGGTGTTTGAATCTTTTAGTGTGTTAGTTGATGGCTGGGGGTAGATCTTCGAAGGCCTCTCATGGTGGAGGTCACGGTGCTAAACCGCGACCCAAGAGGGGGAGACCCAGAGTCGAGAAAGTGGTTCATGAAGAGCCAGAAAACCCTCATCCGGAGGGCGGAGATAAGAGTGCTAACCTGAGAGCCTCAGTGAAGGAGGCGGTTGTGGAAGAAGTGCACCAAGTCATGCAGACGATCCTATCGTCTGTGGTGACCGAAGTGATTAAGGCAGTTAGAAAGGGAGAGAGAAAGGAAAGGAGTGGACCTACGGGCGTAAGAAGACAGCCCGAGACTGAGACGGTTCTGTCCGATGATGCGGACGAGGAGGAAGAGCCTGTTCCGGAGGCGATCCGAGGCTACAACTACGGGGTGTTTATGAGATGCAAATCCCCTACCTTCGATGGAAACGGCACTACCGTTGCTGCTCATCGGTGGGTGAGGGAAATGGAGGTGGTACTTGATATCAGCGAGTGCCGAGAAGACCAAAAGGTTAAGTTCGCTACCCACTCATTCGTAGACTCGGCTCTGTGCTGGTGGGACAATATAGTCCAAGCCGAGGGTAGTCGGGCGATCTGGAGAATGAGATGGTCAGAGTTGAAGAAGTTAGTGATCGAGGAGTTTTGTCCTCACCGGGAAATGGACAAGGTCGAGAGAGAGTTTCTGCAACTGGAGGCGGGAACTATGACACACCAAGAGTACACCACAAAGTTCAATGAAATGGCACGACTGGTGCCCAATCAGGTGACACCACTGTCACAAAAGATTAAGAGATATATCCAGGGGCTGCCGGTGGATATCCGTAGGCATATGATCACCGCCCGGCCAGGCACTTTTAGGTCGGTGGTTGATTTGGCTAGTATACTATATGATGAGCGTGAGGTGGTAGTGGCTGAGGAGAAGAAGACGAGTAGGGATGGGAGAAACTGGAATGAGAAACGGTTTGGACGTGGTAGAGCCACTCCAAACAATAAGGTGGCGAGGGTAGGTGACCGAGTGTGGTCACAACTGGTGTTGGGTTGGAGAAGTGTGGCAAGTGCGGGAAGGAGCACGGTGGCGAGTGTAGATGGGGGTCGAATATTTGTTTCAAGTGTGGGAAGCTGGTCATATGGCTAGAGACTGTGGAGGTTGTGAAGTGTTTCAACTGTGGGGGGAAGTGGTCACATGAGTAGGGAGTGTAAGAAGCCAAGGGCTGAGAGTTCCGGGGTTGAAGAAGGCCGGAGGAGAAGGGCAGAAGGCAAGCGCCCGAGCTTTCACGATGACTCAGGAGGAGGCTAGGACAGATCCCGACGTGGTGTCATTTCTAGTAAACCAAACTCTTGCATCTATGTTGTTTGATTCTGGTGCTAGTAGGAGTTCATTTCTGCTGCCTTTGGTACAAAGTTTCCTAAGAGAGTAGATGTATGGTGAGCCATTCGATGTAGAAACGGCTATTGGTAGTCCACTAGAATTACTGAGGTGATAGAGGATTGTGCCATAGAACTAGAAGGCCATAGGTTTGCTGCTAGGTTACACGTCCCCTGGGTGGATTTGATGTAGTACTAGGGATGGACAGGTTAGCAACCTATGAGGCAAATATCGTGTGTCGCAAGAAGATGATCTGGTGACAACGCCTGATGGAAATGAGGTGACAGTTTTAGTGATCGCGTCACGACAATCCCGAGGTGATTTCGATGGCGGTGGTGGGAAAGTGCATGAGACGCGGATGTAGTGCCTACTTGGCATACTAAAAGATGTGGATGCGTCAGTACCGCAATTATCTGAAGTACTAGTGGTGCACGACTTTCCGGACGTATTCCGGAAGACATACCCGGTGTGCCACCATATCGCGAGGTTGAGTTCCAAATTGACTTGATGCCCGGTGCTCAACCCGCTGCCAAGGCATCGTACCGGTTGGCTCCGACTAAGATGAAAGAGTTAATGGAGCAGTTGCAAGAACTACTGGATAAGGGGTTCGTTAGACCGAGTATCTCTCCATGGGGTGCTCCGGTATTATTTGTGAAGAAGAAAGACGGTAGTATGAGGATGTGTATTGACTACCGAGAGCTGAACAAGTTGACAGTGAAAAACCGTTACCCCTACCAAGAATAGACGATCTGTTTGATCAACTCCAAGGTGCCAGTTGGTTTTCGAGGATAGATCTTCGATCTGGTTACCATCAGCTGAAAGTGAAGGAGCAGGACATTCCTAAAACAGCTTTTCGCATGCGCTATGGTCACTATGAGTTCCTCGTTATGTCGTTTGGATTGACCAATGCGCCATTGCTTTTATGGATCTGATGAATCGAGTGTGTCGGCCAATGTTAGATAAATCGGTGATTGTGTTTATTGATGATATCCTGATTTATTCAAAGAGTGAGATTGAGCAAGCCAGTCACATTCGGGAGGTTCTGGAGACGTTGAGAAGGGAGAAGTTGTATGCAAAATTCTCCAAGTGCGCGTTTTGGTTACGCGAAGTTCAGTTCTTGGATCATGTGGTGAATCCCGATGGGAATATGGTGGACCCGGCTAAGGTAGAGGCAGTGATGCAATGGAAGTCTCCAAAGATGCCATCCGAGATTCGTAGTTTCTTGGGTTTGGCAGGCTACTATAGGAGATTTATCCAAGACTTCTCTAAGATTGCTTCTCCATTGACTAAGTTGACCCGGAAGGATGTAAAGTATGTATGGGGTCAGGCTCAGGAGAAGGCATTCGAGGAATTGAAGGCAAGGTTGACTCAAGCTCCTGTCTTATCGTTACCCGATGGAAGCGAAGATTTGGTGGTGTATTCAGACGCTTCTTACTCGGGGTTGGGGTGTGTGTTAATGCAAAGAGGAAAAGTTATAGCCTACGCATCCCGACAGCTAAAGGTTCATGAGGTCAACTACCCTACTCATGACTTGGAACTGGTGGCCGTGGTCTTTGCACTAAAGATTTGGAGGCACTATCTGTATGGAACGAAGTGCACCATCTTCACCGACCATAAGAGCTTAAAGTACTTCTTCAAGCAGAAGGACCTGAATATGAGGCAGAGACGATGGTTGGAGCTCATAAAGGATTATGATTGTGAGATCCATTACCACCCGGGCAAAGCTAACGTGGTGGCTGATGCTCTTAGCCAGAAGGGAGGCCCGAACCTATTCGGGTGAAAGCATACCAACTAATCATGACCTCTGATTTAATGAAGCAAGTCAAGGAGTTTCAGGATGAGGCATTAAAAGAAGATCATCTAAACTCTGAAAGAATGAGAGGTCTGGTTAGGGAATTGAGTGAAAACACTCTTGGTGTTAAAACTCGATTTGGACGGGTGTGGATTCCTCATTTCGGGAATCTACGTGTGAAGATTATGGACGAAGCTCACAAGACTGATACTCTATCCATCCCGGTGCCACAACGATGTACCAAGATATGAAGAAGGATTATTGGTGGCTGGGTATGAAGCGTGACGTGGTGGAGTATGTGAGCAAGTGCCTTACTTGTTTGCAAGTGAAGGCGCGAACATCAAAAGCCGTATGGGAAGATCCAACCTTTGGATATACCGGAATGGAAGTGGGAGCACATCACCATGGATTTCATTACGAAGCTGCCACGTACTCCGAAAGGGTACGATGCCATATGGGTAATTGTTGACCACTTGATGAAGAGTGCTCACTTCCTACCGATCTGTGAGACCTATTCATCCGAGAGGTTGGCTAACTTGTTCATCAAGGAGATTGTAACTCGTCATGGTGTGCCGGTGTCTATCGTGTCTGATCGCGACACCCGGTTTACATCTAAATTCTGGAAGAGATTCCATGATGCCATGGGGACGAGGTTACATATTAGCACGGCTTATCACCCCCAAACTGATGGTCAGTCAGAAAGGACCATTCAGACATTGGAGGACATGCTTCGGGCATGTGTAATCGATTTTGATGGAAGTTGGGACGACCAGTTACCGTTAGCTGAATTCTCGTACAACAATAGTTATCATGCCAGCCTTGGTATGCCACCATACGAGATGTTATACGGTAGGGATGCAGAACACCGTATGTTGGGGTAATATTGGTCAAAAAGAGTTGGGAAGCGTCGAGGTAATTGAGGCTACGACTGAGAAGCTGAAAAGATTAAAGCCTTCATGAAGGCAGCCAAAGATAGACAGAAGTCGTATACCGATAAACGACGTAGACCAACTAAATTCCAGGTGGGTGACCGGGTTATGTTGAAGGTCTCACCTTGGAAGGGTATTATCAAATTCGAGAAGTGGGGCAAGTTGAGCCCAAGATATATAGGCCCTTCTGAATCATTGCTCGAGTAGGAGAGGTGGCCTATAGATTGGAGTTACCAGGTGAATTAAGTGGAATTCACCCGACATTCCATGTATCTCATTTAAGAATGTCCTTAGCTGACGAAGACATGATCGTTCCATTGGAGGACATTGAAGTTGATGAAAGGCTCAATTATGCGGAGCAACCAGTGGCAATCATCGATCGCAAAGAGAAGAGGCTGAGAAATAAAGTGGTTCCTCTTGTGCGTGTACAGTGGAAGCACAAGAAAGGATCCGAATCTACGTGGGAGACTGAGGAGGAGATGAGGCAGCATTATCCTCGTCTGTTTGAGAAATAACAGGTTTCAGGGACGAAACCTATTTAAGGGGGGTGGACTTGTAACACCCGGTTATTTTTAAAAGTCAAGATATGAAGAATAAAAAGCAAGAAAGGCAATAAGGTCCAAGTGGAGGGACTAAAAATGTAAAAAGGACTAAAATCTTTGGAAAGTTGGTGTAAAGGTGGGCATGGCCGCCCACCCTCACTTTACATCAATATCTTCTTCGGCTTTAGAGAGAGAAAGACAAGAGAGAGCAAAGAACACTCTCGGATTGTAGAAGAATAAGTGAACGAATTCAAGGTAAGAATTCGTGGTTTTACATGTTTATGACGGGTTTTATCCCGGTTATGTGTTTGTATGCTTATGGGTTGTGTTTGTGCTCGTGTGTGTGTGTTTTTGGATGTTGTTTCTAGGTGTTTTGAACTCTTTGCAAGCGGGTTAAAAGAAAGAACACTCAAGTTGCACCAGGTGAGTTCTAGACCCCGTTTTTACATGTTTTAAATTATCTTTGGGGCTGAAAACGTATTAAAATGATTTTTACAAGTTTATGTGTGAATACCCGTATGTATTGTGTATGTTTGATGTTGGTTCTTGATGGTTATAGGCTACTCATGTTTAGAATAGCCACATTATGCTTAGGACAGATGGGTTCGAAGATTAGGATTGAAAATATCCTAGAAACATGTTTTACAGAATGCTCATACGCCTAGATAAGTGTTCATACATCTGAAAGTGCCTTAGAAAGAATTAAGGGTAAGCCATAAGCCTAAACAGTAGCTCATGTGCCCAAAATTTGCCTTAGAAATGTTTTAAGTTCAGCCCATGCGCCTGAACAGTGGCCCATGCGCCTAGAAATGTTAGTTGGACGACTAAGGGTAGGGCCATGCGCCCCAATAGTGCCCATGCGCCCAAGTGGCCCATGCGCCTAAGAGTTCATGCATTTAATAGTATCCTGCGCCTAGATTGGGCTAGAATTTACCAAGTGTTCAGGCGTCCAGGATTCCCCATGCGCCTGAACAGTACCCATGCGCCTGAAAGTGGCCCATGCGCCTAAGTGTTCCCCATGCGCCTGAATAGTGTCCATGCGCCTGCATAGTGCCCATGCGCCTAGGACTTAGAATATTTTTTCTAATTTTTGGGGAAAATGTGTAAAGTAGGCTTTGACTTGAGAAATTCCGGGGAACTATATAAGTTGACTTTTGGGGTCATAGATGGTATGAGGGTCATGTTATGCATTGTGATTGATGCTTATGTTGATGATGATGATGATGATGATGATGTTGCATGGTTATGCATGATGCATGTTACGTATGGATGTTGCCTTGTATGATGTATGAATGGTATGTTATGTTGTGTAACTATAATGATGAAGTTTATCTTTCCATGAATTTACGTGCTATGTTAATGAATGAACAAAAGTATTATGTAATTTAAAGTGAAAGATAATGAAAGAGGAACAAGAAGAATGAATGCATGCATAACGAATGAATGAATGTAAAAAGTCTTGCAAGCAAATGTATGGAGGTCCACACCCAATGAAGGGTGTTAGCTCAAATGTGTGCGGGTTAGCTACCCCAGAAGGATGCGCACTAGGGTCCAATCCTTGTGATTGACCATATGTATGGGATCCTTGTCGCTTGCCCCAGGTACTGGAGTCAGCTTCGTGCACAATGTTTGGGGTCTATGATAGACCTCAAGCCCGGTAACCAGCTTCGTGCATAATGTTTGGGTATAACATATGGCATTGATCTGGAATGAAAAGAAAAGATGAATGGTGAATGTACTTGCCCTAGGTACTGGAGTCTTCTTCGTGCACATGTTCGGGGTCTATGAAAGACCTCAGGCCCAGTAACCAGCTTCGTGCACAATGTTCGGGGTAATGTACAGTCACAAGATGTAACGAATGAACAAAGGTTAACGAACGTAATGGAAGATAATAATGATATTATCTGTAAGTACGTATGATGCATGACCACGAACGAATGAAATGTATAGTATACTCTGTAAAGAAATAAAAAGATTTATGTATGTTTTATCATAAAAACTAGAACTCACTCAGTGACGCTGACTTTTATACGTTTTCAGTTGGCAGGTAAACGTTGCTGAGGATGGCACGAGGTGGCTACTCAGCTCTTTTGGATGGCATCATTTAATTAAGGCTTTTGTGATGTATACAACAATGTAATTTGTAACCAACAAACGATGCATTATTTTGCAAAAGTTTTAGATGAATGAAATGCCATTTGTTTTATGTTTTCCGCTGCAATGTTTTGATGAATAAATGTAAATACGTGCGATGAATCACCAGCTGTAAAGCGTTTCGGGAACGAGGCCTTACACTTAAACTTTGTCTTTGATGCCAACTTGTAAGGCCCGTTCCCGGGACGCTTACAGCTGGTCGATCATCGCAATAAAACATATATTTCACCATCTTACATAAAAAAACGTTGCAGCAGAGAAAAATTCAAACGAAACATTCCATTTCATAACAAAGGCTTTGCAAAATAATACATCGTTATCAAGTTATAAATACATGTTGCATTACATCACAAAAGCATTAAAAAATGGATGCCATCCAAAAGAGCTGAGTAGCCGCCTCGTTCCATCCTCAACAATCATACCTGCCAACTGGAAACACAAAAAACATTAACGTTGTTGAGTGAGTTCTAGTTTATAATAAAATACTTCTTCATTTCAAAATCGTATTTATTTTATGCGATCATACATCATACATACACATAGATAGTATCATTATTTTCTTCATTAATCGTTCATACTTTCATTCTTTCATTATACGTTCATACTTTGATGACATGTACATTACCCCGAACATTGTGCACGAAGCGGGAAACTGGGCCCGAGGTCTTTCATAGACCTCGAAAATTGGCACGGAGCTGACTCTAGTATCTAGGGTAAGTACATTCACCACTATCTTTTCTCTTTCTTCCAGATCAATGCCATATGCTATACCCCGAACATTGTGCCGAAGATGGTAAAGGGCCTGAGGTCTTCATAGACCTCGAACATTGTGCACGAAGCTAACTCCAGCACCTAGGGCAAGCGGCAAGGATCCCATACATATGGTCAATCACAAAGATGGACCCTAGTGTACATCCTTTCGGGGTAGCTAACCCACACACCGTTGAGCTAACACCCTTATTGGGTGTGCACCTCCATACATTTGTGCAAGCCTTTCTTACATTCATTCATCATTAATGCATGCATTCATTCATCATGTTCCTCTTTTCATATCTTCCACTTTACGTACATAATACTTTCATTCATTCATTAACATTCAATGTAAAGCCACGGGAAAGATAAACATACAAAGCAAGGAACATAACATACACAGTCCATAACGTCCTCATACAGGGTATCCTTATACATACATAGCATACATATTGCATAATCATACAACATCCTAAATCATCAACATCAACATCATGCCTAACATAACCTCTAAGGCTCAACAGTCATCTCACATGAACTTACGGGAAACTTCCACATCAAAACTTACATTTGCATTTTCCCCCCGAAAGTCAGTATTTAAACTACGTTTTCCTTGAGTGCACAAGCCCTACTTGGGCATATGAGCACCCTTCAGTCGCATGGCCTTCCAGGCGACTGAACATCATGCGAATGGATAATATGCGATTGAACACCTATGCGAATGAGCCATTGCGGATGAACACTTGTGCGAATGGACCTAATGTGGATGGAACTAGGTGTATGGGCCTCAGTTGCATGACTCCCCATGCGAATGAACCTCAATCGCACGACTGGCATGCGTGTGGACTTCAATCGCACGACTCATATGCCATTCGGTCGCATAGCCCTAACTGGTGCAGAATGTAGATTCCTCCCAAACCCAATCTACCATTTTCGACCTCCAAGCTCTTCCAAACCTCTTCTAAGCCCAAATCAACCAACCTAAACCTTAGGAATTCATACCACAATACCATTCAAGCACGCACAAGCCCGAAATCATACATCACTCGCATCACACACAAACACATACACACGGGTCAAACACACATTTCAAAAATGGGTTTTCACTATGTGTTCCAGCCCAAAATCAGTTGAAAACGGGTAAAAGAGGGGTCCTAGAACTCACACAAGCAACACCATCGAGTAGAGCTTCGATTAGACCCGATACCCTTCGATTTTCAAGCTCGAATCCACTCGAACCAAGCTTTTTCTCCCTTTTCTTCTCCTCTCCTCTCTTTGGGCAGATTTTTTTGTGGGTGTGGGGAGGATGTGGGATGCCCTCCCCTCTTATTCCCTAACTCTTCCGAATTTTCTCCCGTTTTGGCAAGTTTGGTCCCCTGACTTTGGACTTTATTCATTTTCTTCTTTCGTCGGCTTCAAAGAAAATATCCGGGTGTTACATGTAAGTCTTGCAAGCCTTGTATGTCGGGACACACCCCAATGTAGGGTGTTAGCCCAACGGTGTGCGGGTTAGCTACCTTAGAAGGATGCACTTCGGGGTCTTTCTTTGTGATTGACCATTTGTATGGAACCATTGTTGCTTGCCTTCGGTACTATGGTCAGGCTGCTGTGCACCACGATGGAAGGTCTATGATAGACTTCGGCCCAGTACCAGCTTTATGCATGATGGAAGGGCAAGCACATAACAATGGTACACCTGAATTTACCTTCGGTACTGTGGCCAGGCTGCTATGCGCCATGACGGAAGGTCTATGATAGACTTCGGCCCAGTACCAACTTTATTGATGATGGAAGGGTAAATTTCATGGTGTTAACGGAGTGAAAAGATGTAATGATGAATGAACGAATGATGAAGATAATAATGATATATCTATGTGTACGTATGATGTGTAATCACATGTTGTAAAGAACGGTTTAATGAATGTAAAGTACGTTTTTATGTTAAAATAGAACTCAATGTGAAACGCTGACTTTTTATGCATTTTCTAGTTGACAGGTGAGCATTGTTGAGGATGGTGCGGGGCAGCTACTTGGTATTTGGATGGCATTCTTATGTTAATGTTTTTGCATTGTAATACGTACAAATGAAATGGTGTAATGAATATTGTATTATTTTGCAAAAGCATTTCTAATGAAAATGTTGTTTTTAATGTTTGAATTGCAACGTTTATTTCATGTTAATGTAATTATATGTTTTATGAGCGATGATTGGCCAGCTGTAAGCGTCCCGGGAACGGGGCCTTACAAGAAAGATTAGGCTAGAAGTTTCTCACTGTATTCAGGTGAGTTTTAGATCCCCTCATTTATAGTTTTTCCATGTTTTGCGGCTATTATACATACTAAATATACATTTTTAAATGATCAAGATATTAAGAGATTTTGATAGGAAGATTGATTTTTCTATAACAAAATGTGTTATATAAATGATTAAAAATAAAATTTCTTCGCACCCCAGCCAAGGACATTACCACTTGGACCATACTAGGGGCTGCTGCCCCTAGGACCCCGCTGTCTGGGGTTGCCACCGCCAAACCCCTAATGTCCTGTGGTGAGTCAGATATGTTTTTATGATGAATTGTGCTTGGTATGGTGTGCACTTAATAAGTTAAGTATTATATATTAAAGTGAAAGATAATACTATCAAAAGTGAAACTTAATGAATGTCACTTGGGCCCGTATAATGAAAAGTCTTGCAAGCACTACGATAATCTTCACTTATATGAGTTTGATGTATGATGATGGATTAGTATTCATGAGCAGGCTATGTGCCTTGGAGTGTGGATGAACTGTCGGGGGTTAGCTATCGCGTTTATGTGTACCGATAGGGATCGACATTCATTGTTGAACAACAAGGGGTTGTTGATGTGTGCAATCTCATTTATGATGAAGTAATATATAATGAAAGAATGAAAGATAATGAACAAACTTATTATGTCTCAAGAAATGTTATGTATTATGTTGTATGCGTGGTCATTATAAGAATGATAAAGTTTTACCTAAAACTAGAATTCACTCAGCAAAGCTGACTTTTATACATAATAATTGGTAGGTAAATGATGATGCTGAGGATGGCACGAGGATAGAAGCTACTTGGTGTGCTAACCAACTATGAGGCTTTCCAAAAAGGGGGCCTTACAACTGATTTAGTAAGTCTGTCAACTAAAACCAAAATTGTATCATATCCATAATTTGATTTATGATTGTGAAATTAAAAAAGTCTAGAGTTTATCTACTTAGACAAATTCTAATGTTTCATGGTAATTCTTAAGTAGATAAAACATTTCTCCACATGCCTTGTGATTGATCTTTATTCCTTGATACCAATAATCATTCTTAAATCCTATTACATCTTATTACAACTTGTGTATGTTGTAAATTTTAATTTATGAGCTTCCTTTGCTATTAATATCTTGTAATATGTCAAGACTTGATCCTATATATGATTGTGAAGTATTAAGATACTATGACTTATAGATAATAACAGTTTTTGTCCACGAGTCCTTTATTTCTTTTTAATTTAATTTTCGTCAAGGATGTTTTTCATGTGTATTCAATTGGTCAAAGAGGTTATCTTAATATTATTTTTATATGTTCATATTCTTAGTGATTGGGTCAATCTTGTTTATAAAGTGTGCCAAAAATTAATTTTGTTTTTTACCGAATGTTATCATACATTATATTGTAGTCACTTAACAACAATTTCACTAGTGTTTTAAAACATGAATAAATCTTCAATAGTAGTCTTCAATCCCAAAATATTCAAAACTCTTTGACTAATTTAGGGTTTCTCATTTATTGTTGTTGTTGCCGTTGCCGTTGCCGTTGCCGTTGCCGTTGCCGTTGCCGTTGCCGTTGCCGTTTCCGTTGCCGTTGCCGTTGCCATTGCCGTTTCCGTTGCCGTTGCCGTTGCCGTTGCCGTTGCAGAAGGTCTATGAGAGGCCTAGGTCCAGAACCATGAACAGAAGGTATTGCCTATGGCAATGGTACATCTATGTTAGGATCAGTGATCTAAGTTTGATTGATTAGAGAGTATTGCAGCGGAATTCGAACAATGAATTAGACAATTCACAAGAACACAATCGATATTCAATGTAAGAGTAAACGGTTATAGAAAGATAGAATTCTGCAAATAGAATATTTCATTCATATTCTTTCGTGGTGGCAAAATGTCACACGTACAATTAGGTCAACATCTCTTATATAGGAGATGTGACGTCTGCTGATGTCACTTGATAGTGACATCTAACAGAATTATTCAAACTACTGAAAGTTAACACAACTACTGAAGATGTCAAACAGCTGACATCTTCTTACAAAAATACCAAGTGTTAACTATCACTACAACTACTGAAAAGAAACTACTGAAACAACAACGACTGAAGAACATGCTCTTCAGTCGTTTTACAAGTACTGAAATAGAAAATAAAACTACTAAAGGGAAACCATCACAACAACTGAAGAATGCTTCTTCAGCTGTTGTGACAAACTCTGAAGGCTTCAGTACTTGACTTCTTGAACTTCAGTTGTTGTCATCAGCTGATGTCTTCAGTCTTTGTACTTCAGCTGTTGAGGTCTTCAGTACTTTAGTCTTCAGCTGCTGATCTTCAGACTTTGGTCTTCAGCTGTTGAAGTCTTCAGTACTTTAGTCTTCAGCTGTTGATCTTCAGACTTTGTCAAACAGCTGATCAAGTCTTCAGCAGTTGTTGTGATGCCTTGTGGGACTTAAAGGTTTTTCCGATCTAGCTCATTGGTTCTTTTGGTCCAACAAACTCCCCCTGAACCAATGCAGCCAAAACCTTTAAGCTTATTGAAGATGTCCCACTTATTATGGCAGAAAAATTGGTCTTTTTGTCTTCTAGATCAGCTCAGAAGTGACCCTTGTAAGCACAATCCTGGGAAGAAGTCTCAATGATCTGTTTGGCAAAGGATGGATGGGAACTCTATCTTGGGGAACTGGACACAGAGCTGTTACCCCATCCATGAGATCTACTTCCCAAATATGAGTCTGTAAGACTCCCTTGTATAGGCCTCAATGAAGGTTACTTGTTCCTCCATGGTAAGCTCTTCTGCTTCTCCTTCAAAGAGTGATTCTGGCCTATAGTACTCAGAGAGGTATTTGACCTGCTTCCCATTTTTTAGCTCCACAGTTGTTATGATTCTATATGCGAATTCATCTGGGTGAATACCCTCTAAGAACAACTGGAGCTCATTCTTTCTAACTTCCTCAAGCCTCTTATACACTAACCCCTTTTTCACCACTTTATTCTCCAGCATCTTTTGTGGGGTCAGTTTAGCTTTATAGGCTTTCTTGAAGTCATCTAGGATCTCCCAAGGTGATACTACAAAGGCCAGAGAGATTACTTCATCTACAATCTTCTTTACTTGGCCAATGTATCTCTATGGAATATTTTTCTTTTGAATCCTATAAGACACCCTGGGGTCAGGCCAAATCCTCACTCTCTCTTTTTGATATTGAAAGGTATGTCTGAGAGTGTATAATCTCTGAGCATGTTTCTTCATATTGATGATTGAAGATGTGGCAGCATATGCTTTGTCAACTCTTCTCAACAATTCCTCATCATGTTGTTTGTGAAGCTCTTCTTCTTCTAACTTCACTTTCACATTTGCCTTTGAGATTCAGGAGTAATTGTTGGAGGGTGACTTATGGCCTTAGGCAACTGTATAACAGCTGAGATTGGCAGCCTATCTTCATCTTCATCATTATCTTCTTCTTCCTCTTCTAGCCTCAGTACCCTTCTCTTCCTCTTCTGGGGTACATCATCGCTATGGTTTTGTGGGTAAGGGAATTGGTTTAGTGGGTTGTGGTTGTGGTGGTTTTGGTGTGGGAATTTTGACAGGTTGTTCTGGCATTTTGGATGTAAGTGAGGCTTTGGATTGTTTGACCAGTTCAGTCCTGCTCCCAGCACCAGCTTCATTCAAGGCTTCAATGAGCAGCCCTTTGGTATATACTTCAGACGAACAGATCTTGGTGGTTATTGCCAAGATGCTGTCCCTAGACCATGACTTGATTTCAATCAATGATCTTCCAAGATATTTAGCTATGAACCTGATCATGATTTCCAATCTCTCCCTTTCCAACACACTATAACCAGCCTATCTTGATTGTATATCTTCTATTTCCAGCCTTCTGATCTCAGAGTCTAATGTGGTTGTGTCATGACCATGTCTAAATAGCTGATCTATAATTGTATCCATTGATCTGCTATGAGCTTCATCAGCATCTTTAACAAGGTCTTCTAATGATTTTTCTTCATCAACTATTGACTCAGCACTTTTCTTTCTTTTATATGTAATCAGCTATTCTGAGATTAGTTCTTTCTCAACCTCCTTCTCTTTCTCAGGCTCGTTCTCTTTTTCAGGCTCTTTCTCAGCATCAACTCTCTTTCTTTTCTTGTATTTCACTGCCTTAGACTTTGCAGTCTCCCCCTTTTTGGTTGCATTGGAGTCAGGGGTTTGGAAGGCAGAAAGAGATTTATGAACAGCATCATCAATGAAGGTTTGTAGATTTGAGGGAATCCTCTCATCAATGGCTTTATGCACTATATCAGTGATGATGGGAGTGATGAGAGGTAAGGAGTTTTGAAAGATAGAAACCATCTACTCAGAGGGGTTCTGTCCCTGAGAGGTGGTGCCAAAAGCAGAGGCTGGTCCCTCAGTTATATGTGTAGGCTCAGTGTTTGGTGAACCTTCAATTAAGGTGCCATCTGTGGGGTTATTGGGTAGATGGTCTTTGATCCTGAGACATTTTGGCAATCAGCTCATTGAGTCTGCTTACCTCATTCTCTAGGATGGTATTTTAGGCTAGAACATCATAGAAAAAGCCCAGGTCATCATCAGTCTATGCTGAATCACCTGACCTCCTGATTGAATCACGATGTACATGCTTTGAGTGTAGATCAGTAGTAGCATGTGCCCCTTGTTCTTGGTACTGAGGACTTCCTGCCTTAGGATTATGTCCTTCATTGGCAGTTGCCTCTGGTGAGGTCTTATGGATGGTACTAACTTCATCCTGATCATTTGCTGAATCAGTAGAAGTGGCAGCCTTACCAGAAGTTCGAATCTCCTTTTCTACACTTGGAGATTGAACATTGTAACCCCTGTGATGTGGGTTATCAGAAGCACTTTTGTCCTCCCCCTCAATGGTTGAGGTATTCCCAATTGTAATTGGTTTCTGGGGAGGGGGTGAGGAGTGCAACTGACTCAGCACTTTTGCAACAATAAGTGTTGGGCTTTGAGGGGCGGTTGCATGTTGAGAGTGATCCGAAGCAGATTGCACCTGGGGTGAAAGGTGCTCTTCAATGGTAACCCTCTCAATTGAGATAGGTTCCAGCAATGTAGGATCCCCAATATTGGTTGCAACAGGATCCTGTTGAGAGGACCTGTGCGGCTTTAGCAGGTTGAGTCTTTGACATAACTGGGGGGTTAGAACCAGTATGTACATCCGTGTTTGGTGGTACAGGGACTCCTCAGGGGACTCATCTCCCTGAGTAGTCTTTTTGGGTTTTTGTGTTTTGGGTTTGGTGGGGACTTTGGATCTGGAAGTGGAGGCTGCGGGTTCCCTCTGCTTAGGTTTTAGCATCCGGGCAGCCCCTTTGAGAGTAGGGTCTGTGTTATGTCGGGAGTATACCTCAGCTAAAACAGCTGGAGCAGGGACTCCAAGACCAACAAGTCCATCAGATTTTAGCTGATTTAAAATAATGGCCATCAGAAACCTGGGATAAAGTAGCCATCTATTTGCCACAGGTTTCTGAGCCAGATCCTTTAGTTCCATAAAAACTATCTCAGGAAAATTTAGATTTTGTTGCTCAAGGATAGAATACAATACCTGTTGCCATCGGGAAGACATCTGATCCCAAGAAGATGTCTTCGAAGCTAGGCAGACATTCACCATGTGAAAAATAAGTCGTTCTGCATCATGGAAGTGCTTCTTTAGTATGGTTGTAGCACTTATGTCGCCTTCATACCCATTATTAATGAAAGACATATCAGTGGTGCCTTTCGGGTATTCTTTAGGACAGGTGCCATCATGCAAATTTAGGGTATTGCGAATGATGTCTGTAGTGATGAGCACCTGTTTCTGGTTTACCAACGACTGTAGAATATTTGGTTATCATTCTCACCAGTGATTACAGAAACGTTGGTCCAGAACTAGGATAAGGAGTCTTGATATATGGTAGGATTCAGAAGAAAGGTTGTTCGGTACGGGGAATCCACCATAAGATCGATGGCAGTGTCAAACTTCTTCCAGAAGGCCGATTTTGTAAGGTAGGCAACACAGTTGTGTCGGGGTTTGAGTTTCATGGTCGCCATTGTTGAGAGAGAGAGATTTGAAAAGGGCTAATGAAACGTTTGGCTACAAGTACAGGTATTTATAGGTTTAGAAAAGGCTGAAAAGAAAACGATTGAAAGTATTGGTGTTGGCATCAGTTGTTATGAAAACAACTGAAGACTTGGTTTAACTATCAGACGTTTGAAAACAACTGAAGACTTGGTGTAGTCATCAGTAGTTGTGAAACTACTGAAAACCTTGGTTTTGACTTCAGATGTTGTAACAACTGATAACTTGGTGTTAGTCAGCAGTAGTTAAAACTACTGAAGACATGGTTTTGTCATCAGTTGTTGTAAACAGCTGAGGACTTGGTGTTAGTTGTCAGTAGTTGTGAAACTACTGAAGACATGGTTTTGTCATCAACTATTTAATGTGAAACAGCAGTTTTAGAAACAACTGAAGAGAAAATTCTCATCAGTAGTTTTCGTCAATTCTTACCTTTTCAGCTATTTCATACTGTCCTCAACACTTACTCATCAGTCTTTTTGGCTGTTTTCAGTTGTTTCATAGGACATCAGTACTATCTGTTTTTAACTAACATTAGTAGTTATACTACATCAGTAGTTTGTAACAGAATCAATACTTATTTGTGACATGTTTAGTAATAATCATCAGTATTTGTTTACTGAGATCATCAGTAGTTGTCACTTATTCTAGCTGCAGCATACCAGCCTTACACAAGGTTTTGGAAAGTTGAACTATCCAAAGGCTGTAAAATATCTTCCAGCTCATCAGCACTAGGCACAAACTTTGGATCAATCAGCCTTTTTCAAAACAGTCCCTAATAAAATGGTGTCTGATCTCTATATGTTTCCTAGAGTGCTGGACAGATCTTGACAATCAAGAGCTGAAGCACTTTCCATTAAACTGGAGTCTTAGTCTCTATAATGCCCTAATCCAAAAGTTGGTTCTGAAGCCAGAGTACCTGAGATGTACAACTTGCGCAGCAATTTACTCTGCTTTAGCAGTGGATGTAGCAACAGATGTTTGTTTCTTACTCTGCCAAGAAATCAAACACAGTTTCCTAGGAATGACATCCACCACAAGTTTGACTTTTCTGGTTAACTACACCCTGCAAGTGTCACTATCAGAAAAGACAACTATATTTTGCAAGAGTGTCTAGTAGAATACCATAAACCTAGAGATTGTGTACCTTGCAGATATCTAAAGATCCTCTTGACTGTAATCAAATGAGACTCTTTAGAGCAGCCTGAACTATCACAAAACACAAGTTGCAAACTAGATATCTGTCTGCAGCTGGTAAAGTACCTCAAGGACCCAATCATACTGTTAGGATCAGTGATCTATTTGATTGATTAGAGAGTATAGCAGCGGAATTAACAACGAATTAGCCGATTCACAAGAACGAAACGATATTCAATGAAGAACAAAGACGGTTATAGAGAGAGAATTCTGCAAATATATTTCATTCAATATTCGCTTTCGTGGTAACAGAATGTCACACTTACAATTAGGTCGACACCTCTTATATAAGATGTGACGTCTGCTGATGTCACTTGATAGTGACATCTAACAGAATTATTACAACTGAAACACAACTACTGAAGATGTCAAAACAGCTGACATCTCCTTACAAAAATGCTAAGTGTTATCAGTTGTTATAACTACTGAAAAACATAAAACTACTGAAACTACAACGACTGAAGAACAAGCTCTTCAGTCGTTTTACAAAACTACTGAAAGTAAAAATAAAACTACTGATATCACAACTACTGAAGAAGTACTCTTCAGCTGTTGTGACAAACTACTGAAACTTCAGTACTTGATCTTCAGACTTGAACTTCAGACGTTTCATCAGCTGATGACTTCAGTAGATATCATCAGCTGATGTCTTCAGTCTTTGTCTTCAGACTTTGTACATCAGTTGTTGATCTTCAGCACTTGTAATCTTCAGCTGTTGTACTTCAGTACTTTGAACTTCAGCTTCAGCACTTGTGTTCTTCAGCTGTTCAGCTTCAGTACTTGTGTTCTTCAGCTGTCAGCTTCAGTACTTGTGTTCTTCAGCTGTTGTACTTCAGCACTTTAGTCTTCAGCTGTTGAAGTCTTCAGCACTTGATCTTCAGCTTTTGAAGTCTTCAGCACTTGTCAAACTGCTGATGAAGCTTTCAGCAGTTGTTGTGATATCATGTGGGACTTAGAGGTTTTCTGATCTTGGCTCATTGGTTCTTTTGGTCCAACAAACTCCCCCTGAACCAATGCAGCCAAAACCTCTAATTTATTTATTTTCCCACTTATTGTTGGCAGAAAGGTTGGTCTTTTTCCTTCTTGATCAGTAGAGAAGATGACCCATATAAGCTCCGGCCTGGGAAGAAATCTCAGATATTTGTTTGGCAAGATATGAATGGGAACTCTGTTTTGGGGAACTGGACACAGAGTTGTTATCCCATTCATGAGATCTACTTCCCGTGTATGAGCCTGTAGGATTCTCTGGTGTAGGCTCTGAGAAACATGATTTGTTCTTCCATGGTCAGGTTCTCGGCTTCACCATCAAACAATCCTTCTCGCCCATACAGCTCTGAGATGTACTTGGCCTGTTTGCCATTTTTGAGCTCAACTGTTGTAATCTGTCTGTATGCAAACTCATCAGGATGATTCCCTTCGAGTAACAGACTGAGCTCATTTTGTTTGAAGTTCTCAAGCCTCTTGTAGACTAACCCCTTTTTAATAATTCTGTTCTCTAGCATCTTCTGGGGTGGTTGTTTAGTCTCGTAGGCCTTCTTGAAATCTTCGACAATCTCCCAGGGTGATACTACAAGGGCCACTGTGATCTCTTCATCTACGATCCTCTTGACTTGACCCTTGTATCTCGAAGGAATGTCTTTCTTTACAATCCTGTGAGCCACCCTAGGATCAGGCCATACTCTCACCCTTTCCTTCTGATATTGAAATGTGTTGGCGAGAGTGTACAACCTCAGAGCTTCTTTCTTCATACTGATAATTGATGACGAAGCAGCATAAGTTTTGTCAATGCTTTTCAGCATTTCATCATCATGAAGCTTTTGCTGCTCCTCTTCTTCAATCTTACTCTCACAGCATCCATCTGTGAGGTGGGAGTGATGGGCATGGTTTGGCTTTCGCCAATGTTAGAACTGCAGACAGAGGCACCTATCTTCTTCCACATCATCCTCTTCTTCTTCTTCTTCTAGCCTCAACACCCTTCTCTTCTTCTTCTTAGGTGCATCATCGGCTGTTGGTTTAGATGGTAAGGGAGTTGGTTTTGTGGGTTGTGATTGTGGTGTTTGGATTTGGGCTTTGAGATTGGTTTGGAGATTTGAGGGGTAGGCTGTTTTTGAGTGGGTGGAAGGGAAGGTTGTTCCAGCATTTTGGTTGTGAGTTTAGCTTTTGTAAGTCTTGCCATTTCAAACCTTTTTCCAGCCCCAGCCTCATCAAGGGCTTCAATGATAATCCCCTTATGGAATTGCTCAGACAGACAGATTCTGGTGGCTATAGCCAGAATACTGTCTCTGGTCCACGCACGAATCTCCATCAAAGATCTTCCTAAGTATTTGGCAATGAAACGGATCATGATCTCCAATCTCTCCTTTTCCAGTACATCATACCCAGCCCATCGGGTTTGAATCTCCTCCACTTCCAACTTCCTGATTTCACTATCTAATGTGGCTGTATCAAAACCTTGCTTGAAGAGTTGCTCAATGATTTTATCCATGGATCGGCTGTGTGTATCATCAGCATCTTTTACCAGCTCTTCCAAGGATTTTTCTTCAGCAGTAGGTTGATCATCAGCACTTTTCTTTCTTTTAGGTGATCAGTTGTTGCTTTTCTTTTTCCAACTCCTGGATTTGTTCTTTTGCCTTCTCATCCTCTGTTCTTTTCCTCTTCTTTTCTTTCACTGCAGTACTCTCCCCCTTTTTGGATGCATTGGTGGTAGGGTTTGTACCGCAGAAAGTGTCTTTTGCACAGCAGCATCAATCAGTGTTGTAAAGTTGAGGAAATCCTCTCATCAATGGCTTTAGTACAATTTCATTGATAATGGAGTGATGAGAGGTATGGATGTTGGAATACACAACCATCTGCTCTGGGGGTTCTGTCCCGGAGAGATAGTGCCAAAGCAGAAGCTGGAGGCTCATTGGAGTGAGAGGGTAAAGTGTTTGGGGACCTTCAACTGAAGGTGCCATCTGTGGGTTGGTGGAGGCAGATGGTCTTTGGTCCTTAGAAGTTTTGGCAAGCAGCTCTTTGAGTCTGCTCACCTCCTCCTCCAGGATGGTGTTTTGGGCGATTACATCGTAAAAAAGCCCAGGTCATCATCAGTAGATACTGAATCACCTGACCTCCTGATAGGATCAGGATGAACATGCACTGAGTGTAGCTCAGTTGTAGCATGTGCCCCTTTGTCTTGGTACTGGGGACTTCCTGCCTCAGGACTATGTCCGTCATCAGCAGTTTGCCTCTGGTAAGGTCTTAGTAATGGTACCAACTACCCTGATCATATGCTGACGCAGGAAAGTGGCAGCCTCACTAGAAGTTCCAATCTCCATTGCTACACTAGGAGAAGGAACATTGTAAACCCTATGCTGTGGGTTCTCAGCTGCACTTTGGTCCTCCCCCTCAATGGTAGAGGTGTCCCAGTAGTAATTGGTATCTGGGGGGGGTGAGGAGTGCAATTGAGTCAGCACTTGTGCAACAAGCAATGTAGGGCTTTGGGGGCGGTTGCATGGGGTGAAGGGATAGAAGCAGTGTGCACCTGGGGAGGAAGGTGCTCTTCAATGGCAATCCCCTCAAGTGAGGAAGATCCCAGATGTGTGGGTACCCCTTGTGTGGTTGCTGCAGGCTCCTGTTGAGAGGAATCCTGAGCGGCTATGGCTGGAAGAGTCCTTATATCCACTAGGGGTTATAACCAGTGGATATATCCTGCGTTTGTGTTGCAGGGGCATCCTCAGGGGACTCATTTCCCTGAGTAGCCGTTTTGGGTTTCTTTTGGTGGGTTTGGTGGGGACTTTTGATTTGGAGGTGGTGGCTGTGGGTTCCAGCTGCGTGGGTTTGCGCAGCTTGGCAGCCATTTTGAGTGATTGGTCAGAGTTGTGCCGGGAGTATACTTCAGGCAAAACAGCCATAGCAGGGACTCCCAGGCCAACAAGTCCCTCAGCTTGAAGCTGGTTTGTAATTATGGCCATTATGAACCGCGGATATAATATCCAACGGTTAGCAGTTAGTTTTTGAGCCATATCCTTGAGCTCTGAAAATATTATTTCTGAAAAATTTAAAGGCTGTTGCTCAAGAATGAATACATTACCTGCTGCCACTTTGTAGACATTTGATCCCAAGACGAAGTCTTAGGAGCCAAACAGACATTTACCATGTGAAAGATTAGACGTTCAGCGTCATGGAAATGTTTCTTCAGTATAGTGGAGGCACTAAGGTTGCCCTGATATCCATGGTGGGCAAAGGATAAATCAGTTGTGCCCTTTGGATATCCAGCAGGAGAAGTGGCATCATCCAGGTGTAGAGTTTGACGAAGTATTTCGGGAGTGATGACCACTTCGTGGTTGTTGACGACCGACCGGAGAGACGCTGTGTTGTTCTCCCCAGTGGTGAGGGTGACGTTCATCCAAAACTGTTTGAGGGATTCGGCATGAAGGATTGGATTGAGAAGAAATGCCGTTTTGTATTGTGACTGGACCATAAGATCAATAGCATTATCGAACTTAGCCCAGAATGGCGATTTGGTGAGGTAAGCTACACAGTTGTGTCGCGGTTTGATTTGCATGGACGCCATTTAGAAGAGAGAAGTTTTGGAGAGATGAACGTTAGGTTTGAAGAAGATGAAGCTTTGAAGGATTAGGTCAGGGATATTTATAGGTACGGGTTAGAAAACGACTGAAGGATTTGGTGTTAGTCATCAGTAGTTTTAAACGACTGTTGACATGGTATTACCCTTTCAGACGTTGAAACAGCTGAAGTCGTGGTGTTAGGCATCAGTAGTTAGAAAACTACTGAAAGCCATGGTTTTGACTTCAGATGATGAAACAACTGAGGACTTGGTGTTTGTCATCAGTAGTTGTGAAACTACTGAAGACAGTGGTTTTGTCATCAGTTGTTGTAAAGCTGAAGACTTGGTATTAGTCATCAGTAGTTATAAAACTACTGAAGACATGGTTTTGCTTCAGTTGTTTAGAATGAAACAGCAGTTGTAGAAACAACTGAAGAGAAAGTTCTCTTCAGTAGTTTTCGTCAATTCATAGCCTTTCAGCTGTTTCATACTGTCCTCAACACTTACTCATCAGACTTTGCATCTGCTTTTCAGGTGTTTCATAGGACGTCAGTACTTATCTGTTTGTACTGATTTCAGTAGTTGTAACTACATCAGTAGTTTGGAACAGATAAAGTACTTCAGTACTTGTGAGGCATTTAGCCGTCAGTAGTTATAAAAAAGACTGAAGGTGAAAGGACTCATCAGTACTTATATGTGACATGGTACCAATGATCACCATAATTATTACTGAAATCATCAGTAGTTGTCACTTATTCTAGCTGCAGCATACCAAGCCTTAACACAAGGTTTTGGAAAGTAGAACTATCCAAAGGCTTAGTAAAAATATCTGCAAGCTCATCAGCACTAGGCACAAACTTAGGATCAATCAGACCTTTTTCAAAGCAATCCCGAATAAAATGATGTCTGATCTCTATATGTTTGGTCCTAGAGTGCTGGACTGGATTTTTGACAATACACAGAGCTGAAGCACTATCCATTAATAATGGAGTCTTAGTCTCTGTAATGCCATAATCCAGAAGTTGGTTCTGAAGCCAGAGTACCTGAGAAGTACAACTTGCAGCAGCAATGTACTCGGCCTCAGCAGTTGATGTAGCAACAGATGTTTGTTTCTTACTCTGCCAAGAAATCAAACAGTTGCCTAGGAATTGACAACCACCAGAAGTTGACTTTCTAGTTAACTTGCACCCTGCATAGTCACTATCTGAAAAAGCAACTAATTTGCAAGAGTGTCCAGTGGAATACCATAAACCCAGAGATTGTGTACCTTGCAAATATCTAAAGATTCTCTTGACTGCAATCAAATGAGACTCTTTAGGAGCAGTCTGAAATCTAGCACAAACACATGTAGCAAACATAATATCTGGTCTAGAAGCTGTTAAATACATCAAGGACTCAATCATACATCTGTAAAGTGTTTCATCAACAGCTTTACCTTCTGATCAGCATCCAGTTGTGTGGTGTTGCACATGGGAGTAGAACAGGGCTTACAGTTTTGTAAATCAAACTTATTCAAAAGATCTTTTGTATATTTTGACTGATGAATAAAGGTTCCATCAGCCTTTTGTTTAATTTGCAAGCCTAGAAAGAACTGTAATTCTCCCATTGCACTCATTTCAAACCTCTTTTTCATTAATGTTGTAAAATCATCAAACAACTGGGGATCAGAGGATGCAAAAATGATATCATCAACATAAATCTGAACAAGTAGCTTATGCTGATCCACCTTCTTAATAAACAAGTTTTATCAATGGAGCCTCTAGTGAAATTATTCTTAAGAAGAAAAGTAGAGAGTGTCTCATACCAGGCTCTAGGAGCTTGTTTCAACCCATAAAGAGCCTTATCAAGTTTATACACCCATTCAGGATGTTTATTATCCTCAAAGCCTGGTGGTTGACACACATAAACTTCTTCCTTTATTTTACCATATAAAAATGCACTTTTGACATCCATTTGAAAAACTTTAAGATTGTGGAATGCAGCATAGGCTAAAAACAATCTGATTGCCTCTAGTCTGGCTACAAGGGCAAAGGTTTCATCATAGTCAATACCTTCTTCTTGTGAAAACCCCTGTACAACCAGTCTAGCCTTGTTCTTAACAATAAGCCCATTTTCATCAGTTTTATTCCTAAACACCCATTTAGTGCCTATTGCACACTTACCTGGGGGAAGAGGAACCAGTTCCCACACTTGCTGTTTCTTGAACTGAAGTAGCTCAAGCTGCATAGCTTCAACCCATCCATTGTCTCTCAAAGCAACATGGTAGTTCTTTGGCTCTAGCTGACTGATGAAGAGAGCATAGAAGCAGAAGTTAGACAATTGACTTCTTGTTGAAACACCAGCATTGATATCACCAATAATCTGAGACATGGGGTGATTCTTCAGTTCTTGATAAACAATGAGATCTGTGCAAGTGTTTGTAGAACCTTCAGCAGCAGCAGATGTTGATGCAGACTCTTGAAACCAAGAATTAGATGGTAACTCAAAAGATGTAGAGGAAACAGAGATCTCATCAGCATTTGTTGTGGATGGAACTGCTGAAGCTACAGGAACATCAAATTTAGCAGACACAGGCAGTTGGTCACTAAACTTGAATAGGTGAGTATTGATATTATCATCATCATCATCAATACCACCAGGTGGAAGACATGCTGCAGAAGATGATTTATCCACAGGATCTGCAACAGCTGGAGGTTGATAAGGAACATATTGCAGTATGTCCAAATCAAACAACTCCACAGGTTTTGTGGAATCTTGTCCAAAGGAGATTCATTAAACTTCACATGCAAAGTCTCTTCAACTATCTTTGTTCTGCAGTTGAAGACTCTGTATGCCTTGCAAGTAGATGAATAACCAACAAAATACCCTGCATCCACCTTAGGATCAAATTTATGGAGTTGATCCTTTGTGTTGAGAATAAAACAGGGACACCCAAATGCTTTGAAAAATGAAATTAGAGGAGCCAAGTGATGGAGAACTTCATATGGAGTCTTCATCAACCTCTGATTTACTAAGACTCTATTCTGCACATAGCAAGCTGTGTTAACAGCTTCAGCCAAAAGGTCAGTGGCAAACCAGAGTCAGCCAGCATGGACCTTGCAGCTTCAATTAGGGTCCTGTTCTTTCTCTCCACTACTCCATTTTGTTCTGGAGTCCTTGGGATGCTAAACTGCCTTTTGATTCCCTTTGAAAGATAGAAGTCATCAAGTGTATGGTTTCTGAATTCAGTTCCATTGTCACTCCTAATACACTTGACTGGAAGGGAATACTGCTTCTCAATATACAACACAAAGTGAATAATCTTCTGAGCAACCTCATCCTTTGAATGTAGAAAGAAAGTCCATACAAATCTGGAGTAATCATCCACAATTACCAGACAGTATTTCTTCTTTGCCATACTCATTACTCTCACAGGACCAATAGATCCATAGCAGTTTGCAAGGCAGGCAGTGGACTTTGTTTTGAAATTAACATGACCCAGCCTTCTGTGCCACAGTTTAGATTCTTGAGAAGAGGCTTTGGAAAATAGGCAAGGATTGCTCTGAGATCTATTTTCTTGGAAAGATCTAAGGCATACACTCTTCCTGTCCTGTTGGCTCTCAGGAGAGTGTGATCATCCAACACCTTATCAATCAAATGCAGAACTTTGGATGACAGAATCCTACAGTTCTGACTGGTGAAAAGAGCAACATGGCCTTTATCACACATTTGACTGACACTCAAGAGATTGTACTTGAGATTTTCCACATGATTAACATCATCAAACTTGATTTCTCCATTGGAGACAAAGCCATTTCCAATGATGTAACCCCTAGCATCATTGCCAAAAGAAACAAACCCTTCTTTCCTTGAGAGTAGTCATGAAGAAGAGAGCTGTTCCCAGTCATGTGCATAGATCCCCCACTGTCTACATACCAGATGCTACTTTGGCATGTTGGAGAACCCTGCAATAATAAACAATCAGTTAGTTTTGGAGACCCAAACCTTTTTGGTTTTGGGCCTGGTCTCATCAACAGATGGTAAACTAACAGGTTTATTGGAAACAACAGCCTGAGAGGAAGAAGATGGTGAAGAAGAGGAATCCTTTGGCTTGGACCTCCTTTTCTGTGGTTTCAACATAGGAGCATCTAATTGGTTAACTCTTCCCAATAGATGTTGAACCATCATAACCAGCTGTGTCTGATTTTGTGATAAAGCTTTCAGCTCATCAGACACATTGCCAGTGGAGTTTGATAAGTTCCTATGTTGCACCTTCTTCTTCTGAGCACTCTCAGCTGTCACCTGTTTAACCCCTTCCTTTTGGATTTCTTTGAGGACTTAAGGGTTACAGGATTTGATGTTGCTGATACAAATGTGGTCTCAAACTCAGTTTTCATTTTTACCATTTTCTCTTTAATTTCTTCTTTATGTTTGAGTTTGGAACCTCTTTTGTACCAGCAATCATCTGTAAGATGATTGAACAAACCACATACTTCACATGGTTTCTTCTTCATCTTAGGTTGATCATCAACTAAAGAGGGTGAAGCAACTGAAGACTTGTTCTTCAGTGCTTTGGAAGCATTGTTTGCTTTCTTGACTTCCTCTTTAGTAGTCTTCAAACTCTTTCTACTGACAGTTTTCTTCTTTTCAGTACTGGCAGTAGTTGGAGTTTGAACTTCAGGTGTTAATCCTGCTCTCTAGTCCTTTCAGGACTTTCAGAATTAACTCCTGAGTTGATCAACTCATTGATCATGTGAGTGTCAGCAGTGAACCATCAACATCAGTGATAGGTTCTGAGAGGGCTTGATGCTGACTTCTACTTCTGATTGTGCTGTATCAGAAAGTAGATCACATGATGAGATGGATTGGTTATTACTCTCACCATCAGATTCTACCTCTGCTCTGGGAGTAAAATCTGTAGGTGGAGCAGTGTGATTGTAACCAATGCCAAACTTCACATTGGAAGCAGATTGCTTACTAAGAAGCATTTCAAAACCTTTGCATGATTGTACCCATCTATCACACTCTACCTGGGTAACTGCAAGGGTTTCTTTGAGATCTTTATACTTCTCTAGAAGTATCTCTTCCCTAGCCTTATCATCAGTTATTTGGCATTTAGTTTGTAAATCTCATCATTCTTATCATTAAGCACAGACTCAAATTCAGCTTTGCTTTTGGAAATTATTTGTTCTAGCTCAATGTTCTTGTTGATTAAAGCTACATTTGCTTCTCTAATAGATGCAAATGCTGCTATGCATGTTTCAGAACATAATTTGGCTTTTGCCTCAGAGGATACCTGTGATACCTTTGATGTAGAGGCATTAGTGGATGAAGTATCAGCAGAATCCAAAGCCATAAGAGCTAGATTTCCAAAGGACTTTCACCACCATGTTGACCAGCACCTGAGAACAGTTGTTCATGACCAGACAAGTCATCTGGTAAACTGCTCCAGTCAACAACTCCTGGGGTGAAGAAGCTGTGTTGTTGAGGTTGAGTTTGTTGATGAGATTGGGAAGGTTGTGGTTCAGGCAATGCTTGTGGTTGTTGTGCAATTGGAGCTTGAACAGGATTTGGTTGAGGCATATAATAGCAGGGATAAGGATATGACATTTGACCCTGGGGAACAAAGTATGCAGGAGATCTAGGATGTGAATGATGACCAGAACCAGCAGTGTTGCCCTCTGTTTTGTGGACTAGTACTAGGAAAAGTCACAAAGGTGCAGAAGAGTTAGATCCAGTTGATCTACACTCTCTTGCAAAGTGTCCCAGCCTTTGGCATTTGTGACACCTCAACTTACTCTTGTCAAAACCAACTTTGGTTTTGCCAGAGAGTCCAGGAAATTTCCTGCCAGTTCTCTTATAGAACTTCTGAGATCTGATATTAATCAATGCCATTTGGCTCAGAATATCCATCTCTTCTAGATCATCATCAGCTATTCCTTTCAGATCATCCATAATGAAGCATATTGTCACTATTACTGCCAGAATGACTCTCAATACCAACAAATGCATGATCAGAACTATTTGAAGAGAAATCAATATGCTCATCATAATTGCTTTCAGATGCAGCATATTCTGACTCATGACCAACCAAGGCAGTATTCCCTGGTACAAAGTCATCAGTGAGCTTTCCTGATGAGGACAGTTTCCTCTTCTGCTCTATCTCTCTTTCAAATGTAAGCAGTTTCCCATGAAGTTGGGTGAGAGATAGGCCATCCAGATTTGCACTGGAGCGTAGGACAATAGTGTATGTGTCCCATCTCTCAGGCAGTGATCTGAGGAATCTGTTGTTCATCTGGCTATTGGTGTATTCCTGTTTCACCATTTTCAGCTCAGATATCAAGCAGGAAAAACGCTCAAACTGTTGAGTCAGTGTCTCACCCTTTCTATGAGAGAATGTCTCATATTGTTGGGCAAGGATTTCTCTGTTAGTTTGCTAAGACCTCATCTGTGCCACCGAATTGTTCCTTCAGGGCATTCCAGAGATCATGAGCAGTTTCATGATGCATAAGCCCTGAATAGATTTCATTAGGCAGTGCCATGGCCAGAATTCCATGGGCTTTAGCATCAATCTCAAAGTTTCCGATCTTCATCAGAGTATTGTTCCTTCTTCTTCGGAACCATTTGATTGGTTTCCGGATTGTTCACCATAGGCTTATGTGGTCCATGTACCACAGATGTCCAACAACCTGAACTGTTAACAGACAGGTGATGAAGCATTCTTCGTTGCCATATGTTATACTCGGTCCTAACCAGCATCGGAGGCTTGGTTGAGGAACCGGTATTGTGAGGATCATTAGAAGGAGTAGTCATCTCAGATTCAATCAAATTCGATTAAGCTAAAACAGATTTAGAACAAAACGCAACAACCAATTGAACCAAAGATCTCAAAATAAATGAACGAAAGCGACAGAAATTCAATAATCTATAACCAGTTCTTGCGAATACGCTAATTCAATCAACACAGATATCAATTAGCAGTTTCAATGATCAATTGTTAGATCGATCAATGATTAACCTGCTCTGATACCACTTGTTAGGATCAGTGATCTATGTTTGATTGATTAGAGAGTATAGCAGCGGAATTCAAACAATGAATTAGCCGATTCACAAGAACGAAACGATATTCAATGAAGAACAAAGACGGTTATAGAGAGAGAATTCTGCAAATATATTTCATTCAATATTCGCTTTCGTGGTAACAGAATGTCACACTTACAATTAGGTCGACACCTCTTATATAAGAGATGTGACGTCTGCTGATGTCACTTGATAGTGACATCTAACAGAATTATTACAACTGAAACACAACTACTGAAGATGTCAAAACAGCTGACATCTCCTTACAAAAATGCTAAGTGTTATCAGTTGTTATAACTACTGAAAAACATAAAACTACTGAAACTACAACGACTGAAGAACAAGCTCTTCAGTCGTTTTACAAAACTACTGAAGTAAAACATAAAACTACTGATATCACAACTACTGAAGAAGTACTCTTCAGCTGTTGTGACAAACTACTGAAACTTCAGTACTTGATCTTCAGACTTGAACTTCAGACGTTTCATCAGCTGATGACTTCAGTAGATATCATCAGCTGATGTCTTCAGTCTTTGTCTTCAGACTTTGTACATCAGTTGTTGATCTTCAGCACTTGTAACTCTTCAGCTGTTGTACTTCAGTACTTTGAACTTCAGCTTCAGCACTTGTGTTCTTCAGCTGTTCAGCTTCAGTACTTGTGTTCTTCAGCTGTTCAGCTTCAGTACTTGTGTTCTTCAGCTGTTGTACTTCAGCACTTTAGTCTTCAGCTGTTGAAGTCTTTGCACTTGTCTTCAGCACTTGGTATTCTTCAGCTTTGAGTCTTCAGCACTTTAGAGGTTCAAGGTGCTCTGGGATGGTGGGTGTCACACTCGATGAAGCTTTCAATCATTTGTTGTGATATCATTTGGGACTTAGAGGTTTTCTGATCTTGGCTCATGTTTTCTTTTAAGTCCAACACATACATCTGTAAAGTGTTTCATCAACGCATTACCTTTTTGAATCGGCATCCAGTTGTGTTGTTGTACATGGGGAGTAGAACAGGCTTACATTTGTCATCAAACTTATTCAAAAGCTCTTTTGTATTTTTAACTGAGAATGAGGTTCCATCAGCCGTTTGTTTTGATTTGCAAGCCTAGAAAGAACTGTATTCTCCCTTGCACTCAAACAAATTCAAAAGTTTGTTTTCATTAACATGTAATCATCACACAACTGGGGATCAGAGGATGTACAAAAACATCATCAACATAAATTTGAACAGTAGCTTATGCTGATCCACCTTCTAATGAACAAGTTTTATCTATGGAGCCTCTAGTGAATTATTGAAGAAAAAAATTGATATGTTTCATACCAGCTCTAGGAGCTTGTTTCAACCTATAAAGAGCCTTATCAAGCTTGTAAACCCAATCTGGATGTTTTATCCTCAAAAACCTGGTGGTTGACACACATAAACCTCTTCTTTTATTTACCATCAAAAATGCACTTTTGACATCCATTTGAAAAACTTTAAGGTTGTGGAATGCAGCATAGGCTAAGAACAATCTAATTGCCTCTAGTTTGGCTACAGGGGCAAAGGTTTCATCATAATCAATACCTTCTTCTTGTGAAAACCCTTGTACAACCAGTCTAGCCTTGTTCTTGACAATAAGCCCATTTTCATCAGTTTTATTCCTAAACACCCATTTAGTGCCTATTGCACACTTACCTGGGGGTAGAGGAACCAGTTCCCACACTTGCTGCTTTTTGAACTGAAGTAGCTCAAGCTGCATGGCTTCAACCCATCCATTGTCTCTCAAAGCAATATGATAGTTCTTTGGCTCTAGCTGACTGATGAAGAGAGCATAGCAGAAGTTAGACAATTGACTTTTGGTTGAGACACCAGCATTGATATCACCAATGATTTGAGACATGGGGTGATTCTTCAGCTCTTGGTACACTATGAGATCAGTGCAGTGTTTGTAGCAGGCTCAGCAGCAGCAGATGTTGATCCAAATTCTTGAAACCAAGTATTAGATGGCAAGTCAAATGATGTAGAGGAATCAGAAATCTCATCAGCATTTGTTATGGATGGAGCTACTGAAGCTACAGGAACATCAAGTTTAGCAGACTCAGGCAGTTGGTCACTAAACTTGAAGAGGTGAGTACTGATATCATCATCATCTTCAGTACCACCAGGTGGAAGACATGCTACAGAAGATGATTTATCCACATGATCTGCAACAGCTGGAGGTTGATAAGGAACATATTGCAGTATGTCCAAATCAAATAACTCCACAGGGTTTTGTGGAACCTTGTCCTTTGGAGATTCATTAAACTTCACATGCAGTCTCTTCAACTATCTTGTTCTCTGCAGTTGAAGACTCTTTATGCCTTGCAAGTAGATGAATAACCAATAAAATACCCTGCATCCACCTTAGGATCAAATTGTGGAGTTGATCCTTTGTGTTGAGAATGAAACAAGGACACCCAAAGGCTCTGAAAAATGAAATCAAAGGAGCCAATAATGTAGAATTTCATATGGAGTCTTCATCAACCTCTGATTTACTAACACTCTATTTTGCACATAGCAAGCTGTATTGACAGCTTCAGCCCAAAAGGTCAATGGCAACCCAGAGTCAGCCAATATAGACCTTGCAGCTTCAATTAAGGTCCTGTTCTTTCTCTCCACTACTCCATTTTGTTCTGGAGTCCTTGGGATGCTAAACTGCCTCTTGATTCCCTTTGAGATAAAAATCATCAAGTGTATGGTTTCTGAATTCTGTTCCATTGTCACTCCTTATACACTTGACTGATAGGGAATACTGCTTCTCAACATACAACACAAAGTTTATAATCTTCTGAGCAACCTCATCCTTTGAATGCAGAAAGAAAGTCCATACAAATCTGGAGTAATCATCCATAATTACCAGACAGTATTTCTTCTTTGCCATGCTCATCACTCTCACAGGACCAAATAGATCCATGTGCAGTAACTGCAAGCAGGCAGTGGACTTAGGTTCTTCAATAGGAGGGATGAGACTTTGTGTTGTTTTCCTTTTAAACAAGCAGTGCAGGTTTCATCACAGTGGAACTCCTTTATTGGTAGACCTCTCACTAAACTATTGTGGATCAGTTGATTCATGTTTTTGAGATTAACATGACCCAGCTTCTATGCCACAGTTTAGATTCCTGAGGAGAGGCTTTGGAGAATAGGCATGGATGACCCTTCAAATCAATCTTCTTTGACAAATCCAAGGCATATACTCTTCCATCCTGTTGCCTTCAGGAGAGTATGTTCATCCAATACCTTATCAATCAGCCTCAGAACTTGGAAGACAGAATCCTGCAGTTCTGGCTTGTGAAAAGTGCAACATGCCCTTTATCACACATCTGACTGACACTCAGCAGATTATACTTGAGATTCTCCACATGGTTAACATCATCAACCAGATTTGTCCATTAGACACAAATCCTTTCCCAATGATGTAACCCTTGGCACCATTTCCAATGAAAAAATCCCTTCTTTCCTTGAGAGTAGTCATTAAGAAGAGAACTGCTCCCAGTCATATGCATAGATCCTCCACTGTCCACATACCAGATGCTCCTTTGGCATGCTGAAGAACCCTGCATTCATCAAAAGTAACTAGTTAGGTTTAGAGACCCAAACCTTTTTGGTTTTGGGTCTGTTTTCATCAACAGATGTAACCATAACTAGTTTCTTATGATTAACAGCTGATGAAGAAGGAGATGGTACTGAAATGGATTCCTTGGATTTGGGCTTGGAATGCCTTTTCAGTGGTTTGATTACAGGTGCATCTAGTTGGTTAACTCTCCCCAACAAATGCTAAACCATCATAACAAGTTGTGTCTGATTTGTAGCCAAAGCTTTCAGCTCTTGTGACATATCAGTACTTGTGTTTGATGAGTTCCTGTGACCCACCATTTCCTCCTTAAAATTCACAGACTTAGTCTGATGTTTATCATTAGAAGCACTATCAGATGTTTTGTGATGAACCCTATCCTTCTTTTTGGATTTAGTTGAAGTCTTGGGTTTATCACATTGGGATGATTGTGGTACAAACTTGGTCTCAAACTCAGTTTTCATTTCATCCATTTGGATTTTAATGAGCTTATCTCTGTTGAATTTGGAACCCTTTTTGTACCAACATTCATCAGAAAGATGATTGAATTTACCACATATTTCACATGGCTTATTCTTCATCTTGGATTGATCAACTGCTGATGTGGAAACTACTGAAGGTGTGCTCTTTAGTACTTTCCTCCTTTTAGTACTTTTGTTTAGTACTGAAGGATCTGTAACAACTGAAGACTTGTTCTTTAGCTGTTCTTTATTAGTAGTTGTTAATCCTTTTATTTCAGCTGATTTGAAATGCTTTTCAGTTGTTGTAACTTTCCCTTCAGTACTTGAGGTACTTTTGCTCAAGTTCTAAATTTTGATTTATTAAAGCTACATTTGCCTCTCTAATAGAGATAAATGCATCTATGCAAGATTCAAAACAAAGCTTGGCCTTAGCCTCAGAGGATACCTGGGTTACCTGTGAAGAAGATGCATTGGAGCATGAACTCTCAGTAGATTCCAAGGCCATGAGAGCTAGATTCCCAAAAGGATGTTCACCGCCATGTTGACCATCACCAGCAAATAAATGCTCATTACCAGAGAGATCATCTGGTAAACTGCTCCAGTCAACAATGCCAGGGGTGAAGAAGCTGTGATGAGGTTGTGATTGAGATGATTGAGATAGTAGAGGCTCAGGTAATGCTTGTGGTTGTTGTGCAATAGGAGCTTGAACTGGATTTGGCTGAGGCATGTAATAGCAGGGATATGGAAATGACATTGGACCCTGAGGGACAAAATATGCAGGAGATATAGGTTGTGAATGATGAATAGAACTAGCAGGATGTTGCCCTCAGTTTTGTTGAATATTACTTGGAAAGGTCACAAAGGGTGCAGAGGAGTTAGATCCAGATGATCTACACTCTCTTGCAAAGTGCCCAAGCCTGTGGCATTTGTGACACCTCAACTTACTCTCGTCAAAATCAACTTTGGTTTTGCCAGAGAGTCCAGGGAATTTCCTACCAGTTCCCTTGCAGAATTTTGAGATCTGATATTAACCAAGGCCATTTGGCTTAGAATATCCATCTCTTCTAAGTCATCATCAGCAATACCCTTCAGATCATCCATGATGAAGCACAAATTGTCACTATTACAGCTAGACTGACTATCAACACCAACAATGCATGATCAGGACTGTTTGAAGAGAAATCTATATGCTCATCATAATTACTTTCAGATGCAACATATTCTGACTCATGACCAACCAAGGCAGTGTTCCCTAATACAAAGTCATCAGTGAGCTTTCCTGATGATGCCAGTTTTCTTTTCTGCTCTATCTCTCTTTCAAATGTAAGCAGTTTCCCATTGAGTTGGGTGAGAGATAGGCTATCCAGATTTGCACTGGAGCGTAGGACAATGGTGTATGTGTCCCATCTCTCAGGCAGTGATCTGAGGAATCTATTGTTCATCTGGCTATTGGTGTATTCATGTTTGACCATTTTCAGCTCAGAGATCAAACAGGAAAAACGCTCAAACTGTTGAGTCAGTGTCTCAACCTTCCTATGAGAGAATGTCTCATATTATTGGGCAAGGATTTCTCTGTTGTTTGCTAAGACCTCATCAGTTCCACCGATTGTTCCTTCAATGCATTCCAGAGATCATGAGCAGTTTCATGATGCATAAGCCCTGAATAGATTTCATTAGGCAGAGCCATGGCCAGAATACCATGCGCTTTAGCATCAATCTCAAACAGTTTCCGATCCTCATCTGAGTATTGTTCCTTCTTCTTCGGAACCATTTGATTGGTTTCCGGATTTTTCACCATAGGCTTGTGTGGACCATGTACCACAGATGTCCAACAACCTGAACTGTTAACAGACAGGTGATGAAGCATTCTTCGTTGCCATATGTTATACTCAGTCCTAACCAGCATCAGAGGCTTGGTTGAGGAACCGGTATTATGAGGGTCATTAGAAGGAGTAGTCATTCTCAGATTCAACCAATTCAATTAAGTTTTAACAGATTTAGAACAAAACACAACAAACCAAATTGAACCAAGAGAAAACTCAAGCAAATAACAAAAGCAACAGAGATTCAATTATCTATGACCAATTCTTGCAAATATGCTAATTCAATCAAACATAGATATCGAATAGCAGTTTCAATGATCAATTGTTAGATCGATCAATGATTAACCAGCTCTGATACCATTTGTTAGGATCAGTGATCTAAGTTTGATTGATTAGAGAGTATTGCAGCGGAATTCGAACATGAATTAGACAATTCACAAGAACACAATTGATATTCAATGTAAGAGTAACGATTATAGAGAGATAGAATTCTGCAAATAGAATATTTCATTCATATGCTTTCGTGGTGGCAAAATGTCACACGTACAATTAGGTCAACATCTCTTATATAGAAGATGTGACGTCTGCTGATGTCACTTGATAGTGACATCTAACAGAATTATTCAAACTACTGAAAGTTAACACAACTACTGAAGATGTCAAACAGCTGACATCTTTTTACAAAAATACAAGTGTTAACTATCACTACAACTACTGAAAAGAAACTACTGAAACAACAACGACTGAAGAACATGCTCTTCAGTCGTTTTACAAGTACTGAAATAGAAAATAAAACTACTGAAGGGAAACCATCACAACAACTGAAGAATGCTTCTTCAGCTGTTATGACAAGCTCTGAAGGCTTCAGTACTTGGACTTCTTGAACTTCAGTTGTTGTCATCAGCTGATGTCTTCAGTCTTTGTACTTCAGCTGTTGAAGTCTTCAGTACTTTAGTCTTCAGCTGTTGATCTTCAGACTTTGGTCTTCAGCTGTTGAAGTCTTCAGTACTTTAGTCTTCAGCTGTTGATTTTCAGACTTTGTCAAACAACTGATCAAGTCTTCAGCAGTTGTTGTGATGCCTTGTGGGACTTAAAGGTTTTTCTGATCTGGCTCATTGGTTTTTTTAGTCTAACAATCTACATTCATACCTTAGGTATTGTGACAACGAGGTGCGATGCACCATTATAGAAAGTCTGTGACATGCCTAGGTCCAGAACCATGAACAGAAAGGTATTGCATAGTAAACCTAAACTTTACCCTAGGTACTGTGACCACGAGGTGCAATGCACCGATATAGAAGGTCTATGAGAGGCCTAGGTCCAGAACCATGAAGAGAAAGGTATTGCATAGTAAACCTAAACTTTACCCTAGGTACTGTGACCACGAGGTGCGATGCACCGTTATAGAAGGTCTATGATGGGCCTAGGTCTAGTACCATGAACATAAGGGAAGGGTTTATGGTTGATAGAAAGGAAAAGTAAAGAATGAGGCATGAAAGATTAAAGAAGATAATAATGATATTATATGTTTGTACGTATGATGTATGATCACGAACGAATGTAAAGTATAGTATGATTTTGAAAGAAAGCAAAGAATGGTTTTAATGAAAGCAAAGTATGTTTTATTATAAAACTAGAGCTTACTCAGCAACACAGACTTTTATGTTTCCAGTTGGTAGGTAATGATTGCTGAGGATGGCACGGGCGGCTACTCGGCTTTTGGGTTGGCATTCTTTGATTAATGTTTTGCATTGTAATGCGAACAAGCTGTTTTGTAATGAATGTTGTATTAACTTGCAAAAGCATTTACATGGAAATAAAAGATTATTTTAGTGTTCCGCTGCGATTTTATGAAATACGAATGAAATATAGTTTATGAGCAATGAGAATCCAACTGTAAGCGTCCCCGAATGGGGCCTTACAATAGCGATTGCAATTGCGATGGCGATGGCGATGGCGATTGCGATTGCCATTGCAATTGCCATTGCCATTGCCATTGCCATTGCGATTGTGATTGCGATTACGATTGTGATTGTGATTATGATTATGATTATGACTATTATTATTATTATTATTATTATTATTATTATTATTATTTATTGTTATTATTGTTATTATTACTATTATTATTATTATTATTATTTGTTGGATCAAGTAAGGCTGGTGCAACCAAAACTAACACTTTGAGAACTTTGGTACAACTGATGAAGGACTTTCAAAGGCAAATGCTAAACTTCCGAAGGTCAAGTCTGATAGAGCTTCTGAAGAGAAACTCCAACTTCCGAAGACAAAGTCTTCCTTCTTCCAAAGTTCAACACTTCGAAGAATTCAAGACAATGACTTTCGAAGTATGAAGACCTAAAGAATGTCTCAAGCCTCGGAAGAAGTAGACTCTTCCGAAGTATAAGTGGTTTCGAAAGAACAAGTTCTTCTAAAGCCAATTAACATTTAGAAGAACCTACTATGAACCAGTGGACATAAGTATGGTCCCTCTAACACTTTGTTGCAAATCTCTGAGATACTGCATGGTGCTTTCCACACCTATGTAGTTGACCATACTTTATTTCATTATTCATTCCTTATTAGTTAGTATAGTTACCAACTTTAGTTAGTGACAAAAGGTAAGTCATGGACATGTCATGACTGCCAAATCTTAGATATTATTTTATCTAAGATACCTTACCTTTAGCAATGTAGAATTTGCTTTAGTCATAGGTTTCAGCTGGTATCAAAGTATATTCAGCTGTAGTTAGTATATATATAGTTTCTCATTGTAACTTATGTAATATGCTTGTAAGTTTGTAATACTTTGAGTTGAGAAGTAACATATACAAGTATCTTGAAAATATCTTCTTGTGCTTTGATTACTTATTATATTATTATCAACTCTTAGAGGGATTATGCATCATCTAATCGAGTGTGATTTAGTGAGTTTGAGACAAACATTAGTGTTGAGTGACCAATACCAATCCTGCAATTGCTATAAGAGATTCTTCGGATCTTGATTGTGAGATCTTACCATCCAAACAACCTTTTCTTCACTCATTCTTTCACCACACTCAAAATGGACCTCAATCATAAATCCTCTAAAGGTGAAATGGGAAAAATGTCTAAAGCACCCATCATCACCCTTGAGAATTCCAGATCTTGGAGCAGATGGATTGAAGGTTTCATTAGGTATCAAGATAGCATGATGTGTAATCTATCACCAATGGCCCTTACAAGCCAAGGTTGTAGCACTAGCTGGAAATGGTGCTATGATAGATAAGGCTGTTGAAGACTATTTTGATGAAGATCGCAAGCGACTAGAGATTGATAGAAAGGCAATGGTTGTTCTTATGACTTCCATACCCAACTCCATCATGGTGGGTTTTGAGCATTGTTAGTTAGCAAAGAACTCTTTAATGCTTTGTCTCAAATGTATGCAGCTTTAATGACTCCAAGAAAGATTCCTTGAAGCAACAATTATAGAATTTCACTTATATTACTGGAGAGACCCTTAGCCAGCAATACTTCAGGTTTATCAATCTTATCTCTTCCCTTCAGTCTGTGGGCATAGCTCTTGAATTAAGAGATCTCTCAAGAAAATTCATGAGTGCACTTCCAAATAAGTGGCCATTCTACTATGTCTCTATCAAGCGGACAAAAAATCTGAACTCCCTCACCATGACTGAACTATATGGCATTCTTGATGGATACTGTGTAGAGATGGAAATCAAAAAAGGCCACCAGGTGAACAGACCCTCAAGCCTTCCTGCTAGCAACGCTTTAATGGTTGGTGAAGGCTCAAGACCCCCATAACCTCAGCAGTACCTGATTTACTTCTAGCAGCCATCCTGTTCTTCTGGGCCATACATCACATTCCTTGAGACACCAAGGTCTCAACAGGCTCAATCGAGTCCTTTCTAAGACAGTTGTGCTTTTGTCTCAGGAAATGGGCATTCTAATGATTTTTAGTTTTGCTTTGATGATCTAGAATGTTTTAACCTAGATGATATCGAGTACATGGACATTGTCCAATAGATGGCTCTATTACTTACAGGGCAAAGAAGTTCTTCAAGAGAACTGGAAGGTAGTTTCCCCAGAACCAACTAATAGCAACTTTGGGTTTGACAAGACAAAGGCCAAATGTTACAACTGTAACCAACTTGGTCACTTTTCCAAGGAATGCAAGGCTCCCAAATCAAGTTCCGGAACCTCTCAAGCCTCCACACATCCCACTACACCTAAAGCCTTCGGGAAGTCAACTGAACAACACACAACTGATGTTGCTCAAGAAGTGGACTGGAGCTTCATGGTATAGGATGTGACTCCTGCTCAAGCATTGATGGCTGGAACTGATGACAGCAAGGTATTTGAACACCTCTATAGTCCAGCTTGTATTGCTAAAGTTAACTATATCAGGACTACAATATAGAAATAAAATATGATATTGAGTCTTTAAATATCCTTAAGAGTGATTTAAAAAGGTTGAATCTAACTAGTAAATGAAAATAAAATAGTTAGAGAAAACTATGTCCTTTTTAACACATAAACATACCAACTATAGACTCAAATCAAATATTTAATTTTCAAATTGAGTTAGGCTCAAGCCCATCTAGTCATGGCTAAGTCTCAAGCAAGGAAGCATGCTATTTTTGAGCAAAACTTCCAAGCCATTCTTTCATCATCCTCCCACTTAAAAATCTATTATCAAAACAAAGGTGGGTTGGGAACCAATGAAATTGCTCCACCACACTCTTATGAGTCTATTTGCTAACCCACCTTCCTATGAGTTGAAGAGTGATACAACTATGGAGACCATCACAGGGAAGAACCAGGTAAGTAAACCCTCAACCACGAGTGATGATCAACCCTAACCACTAAAGCTAGAAGAAACAAGGCTAAGGCAATCAGAAAATTTGCTAAGAAAGTGGCTAAGTCCAAGTTAAAAATAGACCCAAAACAAAAGGGTGTGTTTATTTCAGTTGGATTCCAAGTGGTTAGAAACTCTGATCCTGGAAAGGTATGAAGGCACACCTATCTTGCAAAAGGATAAGAAGTTAAAGGGAAAGACTGTTGATGAAGACAAGAAAAGCAAAAAACAATAGTCTTCAAGTTCCCAAAAGATTATCATTGCATGCATAATATGTGGTCTACAAAACCATATGCCTAAAGATTGTTACTACAATCCTTCAAGCACACATTATGCAAATAATGTTAAGAAATAAGGAGTGAACGAGGGTTTCATATTTGGACCTTACCACATGGTTCAACTGATGAGGAAAGGAAAGTCTGTTTTCGAAGCAAAGTTGCTTTTGAAGAAACTCATTTTTCCCAAGGGAAATAAGCTTCGGAAGATAAGGCTAAGAAAATTCAAAAGAACAAGAGAGTTCCTTTGAAACCTTTCGAGAAAAAGACTACTTCGGAAGAAAAGGTGGCGAAGGCTACTTCCGAGAAAAGAGAAGCTCCAGAAGAAAGCCAAGTTGCTCAAGCTTCAACAAGCTCATGTATACTGATCAGCCAAGGGATGGAATGGAAGATCAAAGAAGATGCTACAGCCCAAACCTTTTCTTCACAAACATTATTAAACCTCCATGCATACATTTTGGTTCAATTAAATCCTCATCATTGGAAAAGCCCAAGACCAATAAGGCTTGGGTTTCCAATAAAAACTAACTTTTCACCTTATGTGTAGGGACATCCACATGACAAATATGACAATATGTGAATTGTGGATAGTGGATACTCCAGGCACATGACTGGAAACAAATCTCTTCTTTAACAATTTCAATATTTTGATGGAGCTCCTATGCAATTTGGAGGTGAGGTTGAAGGATACATTTCTGGTAGAGGGAGTGTATCCAATGGCAAGTTAAGAGTCGACAAAGTAAACTTTGTCAAACAGCTTGAACACAATCTGTTAAGTGTCTCAAGTTTTATGATCAAAAGCACGAAATGCTTTTCATAGAACATGAGTGCATTATCCTCAAACCCGGGATGACAATTCCTCGGGAATTGGTGCTTCTTAGATCTCCCAAGAAAGGGGATATGTACAAGCTAGATATGAGCAATGCGTCCCTATTAGGTGAAGTATCGTGCTTTCTTTCCAAAGCTAATGATGATGAGTCAACTATGTGACATAAACGAATGTGTCATGTCAATTTTAAAACCATGAATAAATTGGTTAAAAATAACTTGGTACATGGTCCGCCTAAAAAGGAATTTTTCTGCAAAGATAACTGTGTTGTATG
The DNA here is from genome assembly GCA_025506515.1 of Flaveria trinervia. Taxonomy (NCBI): domain Eukaryota; kingdom Viridiplantae; phylum Streptophyta; class Magnoliopsida; order Asterales; family Asteraceae; genus Flaveria; species Flaveria trinervia. The sequence continues at coordinate 28,926,553 of CM046458.1, read as the reverse complement.
TCTGAAAAGAAAGCAACATATAGCATCTTATAAATCCAAAGTAGTTAACTATATCATCACTCCATTACACTTATTGCACATGAATCTATTTGGTCCCATAAGTATAATGAGCAGTAGAAGGAAATCATATTACCTTGTGATTGTTAATGATTTTACTAGATTTACATGGGCATTATTTTTAAGAACTAAAGATGAAATAGTTGAAAATTTAAAATCTTTTATTTTTAGAATAGAAAATCAAATTGATCAAAATGTTAAGATAACTAGAAGTGATCAAGGGACTGAGTTTTAGAATCAAGTTCTTGACTCATTTTGTAGCTCAAAACGGATTGCCAGACAATAAAGTGCTCCTAGAACTCCTCAACAAAATGGTGTTGCTAAGAGGATGAATAGGACACTTATTGAGGCTGCTCAAACTATGTTAGCTGATTCAAAGATGCCTCTAACATTCTGGGTAGAGGCAGTCATCACTACATGGTATATGCTGAAGAGAGTTCTTGTAGTTAAGCCACATGGAAAAACTCCTTATGAGCTATGGAACAAGAGGCCACCGTTCATTGGCTTTCTTAGGTCCTTAGGAAGCAGGTGTACCATACTTAACACAAAAGAAAATTTTGCAAAATTTGTTGAAAAGTCGAAAAATCGAATGACGCTATCTTTGTTAGATATTCCTCAAACTCTATTGCCTATAGAGTTCACAACACTAAAAATCAGCAATTTGTGGAATCATCTAACATTGTTGTCAATGAGCACACTCTTTTAGTTAGGGGGAATGGCCCTGATCATATTTTTGATTTAGAATTATTTCCAAACTATTCTAAATCTTCTTGTGAGAATGTTTCAGCTGAATAGGTACTCAAAGTGATTCTGATGATGACCAACTATTTGAGTTACCTAGACCTCTTCCAAGTTCTCCAAGAGTTACTGAAAATCAAGCTCCTACAATTATCTAATCTGATAGCATAACTATCTCAAGAGATAGTGGAGCTTCAACAAGTTGTTAGCTTAGTGAGCCTCAAAACTCATATGGTGGAAATGCATAACACCAAGCTGATGGAAGTAGCATTATGAAGGAACATAAAACTGTCAATGTTGCCCCACAGTCAACTGAAACTGATGTTGTTTCTCATTCATTCAATCAATCCCCATTGAATGAGTTTGAAACAACATTTGGCCCAAGTTTTCAAGTTCCAGAGCAAAATATGTCCAATTTGGATCTATCTCTGCAAATGGATGTGATCCCTAGGTTTAGGATTCACAACACCCATCCAGCTAAGAACATCATTGGAGATGCCTCTAAAGGTGTGAGAACAAGGGGACAAACTCATAATGGGAATTTTGCCTGTACTCATGCTTCTTATCTCATATGGAACCTAAGAAATTAGAAGATGCCTTGAAAGATAGTAGTTGGGTTGAATCAATACAAGAGGAATTGCTTCAATTCAAAAGACCAAAGTTTGGAACCTATTTCCACTACCATCCAGTCAAGTACTAATAGGCACCAAATGGGTTTTTAGGAACAAGAGAGATGATAGAGGCTTAATTATCAAGAACAAGGCAAGACTAGTAATTCAAGGATACACTCAAGAGGAAGGAATTGCTTACATTGATGTCTTTGTATTTGTTACAAGACTTGAGACAGTGAGGATCTTTCTTGCTTATGTTGCATCAAAGAATTTTACTATTTACCAACTTGATGTCAAGAATGTATTTCTATATGGGAATATAGATAGGGAAGTCTATGTGTGATAGCCTCTAGGATTTGAAGACCCATAACACCCCAACAACATGTGCAAATTGGATAAAGCTCTCTATGGACTGCACCAAGCACCTAGGCTGTGGTATGAGACTTTGTCTCTGTTTCTCCTAAATAATGGCTATACCAGAGGTACCATCAACAAGACTTTATTCATAAGAAGTCTCGGAAGGATATTTTGCTCATACAAGTCCATGTTGATGACATCATACTTGGTTCCTTAAATGACCAATGTGCAAAGACTTTAAGAGCATTATGAAGAAGAAATTTAAGATGAGTTTCATGGGAAAAATAGACTATTCTTGGAATTCAGGTAAAGCAAATGAAAGAAGGGTTCTTTATCAATCAATCTAAATATGTATCTAACATTTTAGAAAGATTTAATATGAAGGATTGTAAGCTAGCTAAGACACCTATACTCAAAAACCACAATATTTGTCCTAACTCTAAGGGGGAGGATACTGATCAACATCAGTATAGGGCAATCATTGGTTCTCTGATGTATCTCACAACATGTAGACCTGATGTCATGTTTGCAACTTGCATCCGTGCAAGATATCAGGATGCTCCAAAGGTGTCTCACCTAGTTGTTGCCAAGAGAATTCTTAGATACCTCAAAGGAGCACCTAAATTGGGTCTCTGTTATCCAAGGAACTACAATTTCAATCTCTATGGCTATTATGATAGTGACTATGGTGGCTATAACATTGACACGAAATTAACATCAGTGGGATGTCAATTTCTGGGTGGAAGGATCATCTCATGGCAATGCAAGAATTAATCTTGTATCTCAACATCTACTACTGAAGTTGAATATATGGTTGCTGCTAGTTGTTGTGCTCAGTTGTTGTGGCTTCAAAATCAGATGATAGACTTTGGATTCAACTTCATGAGTACTCCTGTCCATATTGACAACAACAGTGCTATCTTCATTACTAAAAATCCAGTCAAGTACTCCAAAACAAAGCATATTGATATTAGGTACCATTTCATTAGAGATATTCATGAGAAAATTCTAATTAAGCTAATCAAAGTTGATTCAAATAAACAATATGTTGATTTGTTCACCAAAACATTTGATGAACAAAGGTTCAAGTATCTTATTATGGCTATTGGGATGATAAACATTGATTAGTCCATCTATTTGAAAACCTTTTTAAATTGTGTGTTGTCTTTTTCAATACAATCTAAGCCTTGTTACAAAAAGTTTTTGTAAGGCTCCGTTCCTGGGAACCTCACAGTCAGTCATTCATAGCAACTAAAAACATTAAACATTATAACTATACAATCTTAAGCAGCGGAATTAGTTTATCAAAAACCATTCTTTTCATGTAAAACACTGTTGTTAAGCAATACATCATCATTGACTATTTACAAAAGACTTGTTTATATGCATTACAAAACAACAGCAACACAGAGTACAAATGGATGTCAGACTTTTCCTGCCGAGTAGCTTCACCCTCGTGCCCTCCTCAGTAGTAATTACCTGCCAACTGAAAATGTATAAAAGTCAGCGTTGCTGAGTGAGCTCTAGTTTTATAAGTAATAAAATACTTTCTGTAGGTATACATATGAAAATACTCTGTTCATGAAAACTTCATCTCTTATATGTGAGCACGCATTAACTATACAGTCAGGTAATGCTTTATTTCTTTACTGTATGCCTTGTTTACTCTGTATTCTGTTATATTTATCTTTCACTGTCTATGGGGGCCAATGAGCAATACCCCAACTATGTGCGCGATGGAAAACGGGTGATAGGCCATCTATATCCCTCGAAAGGGTCAACTATATCCCCCGAAAGGGTTTTGTGTACTGTGTACAAGGCCGACCCAATCACCCAGGGTACGCTACAAGGGTCCTGCCAATCTCAATTGATTGGCCATGTGTGCATAATAGGGTAGCTAACCCGCAACACAGTTGATCTAACGACAACACAGTCGTGTCCCTCCTATGAGCTTGCAAGACTTGTTAACATTTTCATTAATGCTCCTCTTATTTTCTTTATTGCTCTTTCACGTTATTATTACTAGATACTTTACGTTACGATAATAACATGCCACGTAAAGTCACATACTATAAGTAATAACAATAATAACAATAATAAATAATAAGGAACACTTATAAGTAACCATATTATGCATGGAACATCATCATTACTAAGCCCTGGTCAACTCTGGTCAAAACCCTAAAGCACAGACTCCTAGAAAACTCTGTAAAATTTTCTAAGTGTTAGGCGCATGGGAACTATTTAGGCGTATGAGCCCTGTTTGGGCATTTTACCACTATGCAGGCGCATCAGCCAACACTTAATCATTTTACCGCTTATGCGCATGAACTATTCAGGCGCATGGGTACTATTTGTGCGTATGACCCTTAGGCGCATGAGCCACTTGGGCGCATGGGCACTATTGGGGCGCATGGTCACTATTGGGGCGCATGGTCCTACTCTTAGTCATCCGGCTAACATTTCTAGGAGCATGGGCCACTATTAAGGCGCATGGGCTGTACTTAATCATTTTTAAGGTAATCTTAGGCGCATGGGCTACTGTTTAAGCGCATGGACTACACTTAAATCTTTCTAAGGCATTTTCAGACATTTGAACCTTCTGTGTAACTTGTTCTTGCATGTTTTCATCCCTATTCATAAAACCCATCTGTTCTAAGATTAACATGACTATTCTAAGCATAAAAAACCTATAAACATTCAAGAATTTAACATTTAACAAGCACAATACATATGGGTAACATACATAAACTTTGCAAAAACATTTTAATACATTTTCAGCCCTAAAGATAGTTTAAAACCGGGGTCTAGAACTCACCTGGTGCAACTTGGGTGTTCTCTTCCTTTCTAACCCGCTTGCAATGAGTTCAAACACCTAAAAACACACCAAATACACACAAACACATAAGCATATAATCGGGATAAAACCCATCATAAACACATAAAAACCATGAACTCTTACCTTGAATTCACTTCTCTTCTTCTTCTTTCTTTAGCCGAGAGTTTCTCTGCTCTCTCTCTAAAACCGAGTGAAGATGATGATGTGAAGTGAGGGTGGGCGGCCATGCCCACCTTTACACTAAATTTTCAAAGATTTTTGTCCTTTTTACACCTTTAGTCCCTCCACTTGGACTGAATTGCCTTTCTTTCTTTTATTCTTTATTTCTTGTCTTTTAAAAATAACCGGGTGTTACAGTTTTTCTTCAAAATTTCACTAAGTATAAATTATTCCGAAAAGGAATTAACCCTTGGAAGATGTCATATATGTCTTCCGAAGCAAAATTCCTCCAAGGGAAATCTTATCTTCGGAAAAGTTTTTAGTCTCGGGAGAAGCTTTCTGATATCATATCAGATCTACTTCCGAAGCTTAATAAACTTCTCCACTTAGAAGACATTCTTACTCTAGGAAGTAAATTGGATAAATTTACCTTCGGAAGTAATATTGGCTTCGGAATAAGATTTCCTTTGGAAAAGTTTTATACTCGGAAGAAAGCTTTACTGACGTAAATCTTTGGGCCCCACTCTGAAAAAAGGTAAATATTTTCTTAATGATGTTGGAATTTTTTAAATAGTATTTATCTTATTGCCCTTGTCACATCATACCCCAAACCATCACTTCATCTTATCCATCCAGCATTTCACCCATTTAAATACTTCCGACCCACTCATTTAATCTTTTTAGCAATTGTACTGCCCAAAGCTTCCTTCATCTTCAATTTACCCAAATTCAAGCTTATTTCTCTACAATCTTTCTCAAAAATGGAACTAAACCCTCAGCATAACCAAGTCACACTCCTAAACTCTTCCAAGAATATTGACTTCTCCAAAATCATCTTATTACTTAACCAATCCACCTACTTCACTACCCTAACCGTCAACCCTACTATTAATTCGAACCACATGGCTAAATTTTAGGGAAACATATAGAATATAACCCTGAATAGAGTTAGGGTTCTTAGGTTGAGCATCTATGATTAGGAATTGATCATATCAGAATAGAACATCAAGGAGCATTTAGAGCTTCATGATGAAGGATCTCCTATAGAGTTCCCCAAGGCAGACCTAGATGACACATATACCCAAATAGGATATGGTGGTGATGTGAACAGATCAACTGTGTACAAGTTTAACTTCTCTTATAACTGGAAGTTCCTGCTTCACATTGTCCTTCACTACTTGTTAACAAGTTTTGAGGATGGGATCAAATCCCATATGAACTAGGAAGCCTAGTTCATGGGTTGGTAAAAGGCCTCCGCTTCAACTACTCAATGTTTGTGCTGACCAATCTGATGGGGAACCTTCAAAGGGAAATATTTTACATGTAACTCACGTTCATTCAGCACATTATCAACTGTGAGTTGGACCAGAGCAAGCTTGTCTATGCAGCTGCTCTCCCTGTCCCTCACATGAGGTCGGTTATCTTCAAAGTGCTAAAGAGGATGTCCACCAACTACACTGGAAGACACACTACACTTCTTCCAGGTATGATTGAGTGCATAACTCCTAGTGACATTCCTGTTGACCCCATAGGTGATGAACCCACACCAACAATGACCCCCCACAATGCCAAATCTACCTTCTCGCCCCATCAAAATTACCTATCAGAGACATTTCAAACGAACCCTTATTTAATCTCCTCTGATTGAACAAGTCCCTCCTTTTTAATCCAAAAATGCTAGAGTAGAAACATGGGCTCCCACTCAATCTGAGGTCCTACCTTCCTTTACAATTGACCTCAATATGGGTATTGAGTCTCCTCAGTCTCAATCCCATGAGCCTGAAACCCAAGCTGAAACCCCTTAGGATGAGTCACTATACTCTCCTGAGCAGCCAAAAATGGACAGCCTTCTTAAAGGCTCAATGTCATTAGACATTGATCAAGGTCCCGGGTTATTAAAAATAACTTCCATATCATTTACTGACCTTTTAATAGGATTTGATAGGGAGATTATGTCTCTTCAAGGCCATGAGGTTGATCCACAACACCAATCTAAGGATCAACTGATGAAAGACTTTCGAAGGCAAATGCTGAATTTCTGTTGATGCAACCAAAACTAACACTTAGACAATTTTGTTGCAACTGATAAAGGACTTTCGAGGACAAATGTTGAATTTCTGAAGGTCAAGTTTGATAAAGCTTGCGAAGAGAAACTCCAACTTTCGAAGACAAAGTCTTTCTTCTTCTGAAGTTCAACACTTAGAGTAATTCAAGATAATAACATCCAAAGTATGAAGACCTGAAGAATGTCTTTAGCCTTGTAAGAAGTAGCCTCTTTCGAAGTATAAGTGGCTTCGGAAGAACAAGTTCTTTCGAAGCCAATTAACCTTCGGAAGAACCTACTATGAACCAGTGGACATAAGTATGGTCCCTCAGACACTCCGCTACAAATCGTTAAGATATCGCATGGTGCTTTCCACGCCCATGTAGTTGACCATACTTTATTTCGCTGTTCATTCCTTATCAGTTAGTACAGTTACCAATTTTAGTTGGTAACAAAAGGTAAGTCATGGACATGACATGACTATCAAATCTTAGATAGTATTTTATCTAAGATACTATCTAAGATACCTTACCTTTAGCAACATAGTATTTGCTTTAGTCATATTTTTCTAGTTGGTATGAAAATATATCTAGTTGTAGGTAGTAGTATATAATGTTTCTCATTGTAACTTATGTAATATGCTTGTAAGAGTCTTGTAATACTTTGAGTTGAAAAGTAATATATACAAGTATCTTGAAAAATATATTCTTGTACTTTGATTACTTATTATATTATTATAAACTCTTAGAGAGATTCTGTATCATCTAATTGAGTATGATTTAGTGAGTTTAAGAAATAACATTAGTGTTGAGTGACCAATACCGATCCTACATTATTATTATCATCATTATTATTATTCCTATCATTATATTATTATTATTACTATTATTATTCTTACTATTATTATTGTTACTATTATTATTATTACTATTATTATTATTAGCACATGTTACTTGTTTGTATAACTCATATAACATATAACCTAATAATTGAATTTTACGTAACTAAAATTTATATTTTGAGAAATTGCATAAGATTTTTCTTTCTTATGTAACCTAGGATTTCTCTAAATTGATCATCTTGATCTTTTATATCCAAACGAATCGAAACTTATTATCAAGAACTTATAATGATCTAACATGTTTGAATGGTCTTAGATATGTTCTCAAACATTTTGCTTCTTCGTAATGTTCATGGTATATGCTAGAACAACAATGTGTTATTTTCTTAAAACGTATGAATTTGATAGTGATAATGTGTTATGCTCGATCATTAGATACTATTATTTTCTTGCCGTTAGTCACCCTAGGGCGTATAACTTATTAGTCATATATAACTTATTATAGGTTAGCTAGCTCATTCCTATAACCATCTTAAATTCTTTAGGTTTTCATAGACATTAGGTCTATAGGGATGAAATAGTAATTTAGTTTAATTAATCATATCATAATAATGACAAATGTCAACTATCTTTTTTTGTCTCTTGTTATCCATTCTATTTATAAAATGTATGGTCTAAAACTTAAAAGATTTAATTTAGGTATGGTCTAACATAGTTAATAGTAAGCTTTTATTTGCACAAATGTAATGCTCTGGAATAGAATAACTATACTATGAATGGGACTTAATTGTTTTTGTGTAGTGACAATTGTGTAAACAAATTTCAGTTGAACATCCCTAGTACAACTGAAGTTCTCTGAACGAGACCCAGGTTCATTCTGCACTAAGGCAAATATTTTGAGGTGGCCAGCGCAAAACGATATTTGACTGTAATGTGATCATGAGGTGGAGATAATAGTTTGAACCCCACCCTTGGCATGGGCTAGAACCATGAGTCATTTGCCTCCTGCGACATTTTGGGGTGAGGGTGACACAAGTCACATAGCGAGTCTGGTAACTCATTTATCAATACTGAACGTATCTTTTAATAATCTCCACTGAAGTGATGATTATAAACATTTATTCTTTTCGGTTTTCTTCCCACAAACTTTTTGGTTACAAACCAAGATCCACAAATTCTAATATCAGATACTTCCTCTAATGGTAATGAATCCAATTTTGCCTTTTCATTTAATCACAATCCTTCCAAACATCTTACTGCTTGAACGACCATTCGCTCTAACCATTATGATCTTCTATATATCAAAATCAATTCCCATGCAATACTTGTTTCATCACTTGCCTTAATCGGCACTTTCACATACATGTCAAACTCCTTTCTGAAAATGCACCTACGGGCTACGAGATCTTTTGAAATTTTGAAAGAATTAGATATAAGAAGATGTATCCATTGATGATTTCCTTTTAGCACAGAAACCATGTATTCAGCAATAATCTTCTTCCTTGTTTTGAACCAGCTGCAGAGGTGACAATAGTAGGAGAAACAGGTTTTGCAGAGCTTGCAGCAGAGGCATTATAGAGGTAGCAGGTACAGATGTAGTTTATGATCTTTTTGAGTTCTAAACTAGAGAGATGAATTGAGCATGCACCAACTGTAATTTAGTAAGCTTTTAATTCATGCTTTAGTCAAGGAAGTGTGTTTACATAATAATCATTTATGCAATGAGAAGATCATGTTTGCCACCAATTCCAGTAATTTTGAATCTTCACTTTCTTGAGAAAGATCAGCACATATCCTGACTTTTTTCTTTATTTTTAGATGTCACGAATGTGGTATAAGCGTGCAAAACAATCACAATAGGACTGTTGGTGGCGGTTACAATAGTTTAATGATGGTGGTTGGTTTGCCTCACCTGGATGACTCATGGTGGTTCGGCTCTTTCAACTAGTAGCGGTGGTGGTGATGGGTGACTGGAATCCAGAGACGGTAGAGATTGTTATGGCTCCCTATTGAAAGAAGAAAATGTTTGAGCATAACTACCCTAATAAGCATGGAGGACAACAGTATTTGTTATTGTTTCTGTAAGATTTACATCAATTATATCACTAATTTTCACCCATCTTAGATAAATTCTATTGTGATTACAGTATAATTGAAATGTACATTCTCAGGGCTCAAATGTAGGAACTTGGTGCACTGGGGTCGAAGGCGGCTGGTTTATGACCCTATTAACGACTCCTCGGTAAGGATCATCCTCTCGTTTCTTTATCAAATAAGCCATACTCTTTTCCACTTCAAACTGAATTTGCATGTACAACTCTTTTGCCTTTTCTCTATCTTTTAACATACTTTCCTGCCCCTCGGTTCTTATGGGCTTCCCAAATAAATAGTAAAATCGGCCCGGTAGCTTTGGCAAAAGGCCCGGAAAGTAGAAGTCCTGGTTAGCAACTTCTCCTTCCATTTCAGCCCTGTAACCAAAACATCATTATCACACACCAGTGAATTAAGAAATGATAAGTTTGTCTTAGAGGTCAAAGAGGCTATCCTTTTGACTATGGAGAATTTGTTGAATTCCTTAAAATTTGAAATAAAAATGACAATATAGTAAAAACTATATAATAGATGTTACATGTTTTTAAACGTGTCGAGTTAAATCAGTAACAGGATCCCAATCGCTTTAGAATTCAAAATGCAGTTTGAAAACAACATGGATTCAAGAGAAGACAGTCACCTTAACCTAATACCCTGCTCGTTTGTTCTCCTTAAGTAGTCATTTAGCACAGGGATTCTCATTACATCATCATAATCAAGAACCAACTGAAAAGATCAAAGTAACCATCAATAACATGATGAGCAGGAAACAAAGCTTAATATAAGAAAACAATTGTTACAAATTATTAATATTACAATGTCTGTATTATATAATCTTGTATATATGTGCTTACAGGTTTTTGTGTGTGTATTACTGTTTCATTACCTCAGCAATGTCATCTTCTCCAACAGCACCAAATGGTACAATAGTAGCACCAAATTTTGCTGCCATTCTTACAAATTCTGGTTGATCAGGCCAAAACAATTTGTATTCTTCACCCTGGTAAGTGCATGAGAAAATCTAATCATTATGATGAGGAACTTTACAGGCTCCTTTTTCTTAGAAAACTCTTAATTTCGTGTATATTGCTCATTCATCCATCAAATTTACACTGTTATACCAATATAAGTAATCAACTTTGCATTCACCATCCAATGCAAGAAACATTCATTTTTTAACATAATGTGCATGTCTGTTGCCTTCTATTCTTACAAATTCTGGTTGATCAGGCCAAAACAATTTGTATTCTTCACCCTGGTAAGTGCATGAGAAAATCTAATCATTATGATGAGGAACTTTACAGGCTCCTTTTTCTTAGAAAACTCTTAATTTCGTGTATATTGCTCATTCATCCATCAAATTTACACTGTTATACCAATATAAGTAATCAACTTTGCATTCACCATCCAATGCTAGAAACATTCATTTTTTAACATAATGTGCATGTCTGTTGCCTTCTACTGTAACTAAAAGCAAGTGTGATGTATTGAGTGGTAAAAACTGATGAGTAATTTGAATTAAATAGCAAAAGTTGTTACTTGCGTAAGGAATAGTAAGTATGTTGCATTAAATTGTATAAGAAAAGATCAATTACATTTATTGGTAAAATAATGTAAGTTTGTTGCAAGTAGCAATGAATCCGTCAGTTTTCATTTACTAATGAAAATTAAATAGGTAATTGCCTTTAATCCAAATTAAGATGCTTAGTGTATTATCAATTTTGTTTCTTCAAAACATAAAAATCCAAAGCTTATCTTCAAATGTAAAGTAAGCGGTCAGGCAAAGTACACAAATTTTTGCATACAAAGAGGGAGCATTTCATGAACTTCCTGTGACAAATATGACAAAAAAAAGCACTCCAAATGTTGCAACATTGGACAGACTTCATGGTTTCCTGACCTGAATTTTTGGGTTTTCCCTTTTGCCTTAATTGTGATCTTATTTATCTACCAACCGATATACCACATCTGTGGTCTAATTTCTGTGATTACTTCATAAAGACCAGTAGATAAGAAAGCTAAAACTAAAAGAAAGTTAAGATCCTTAAAGTCTGACACGAATGTCATTAAGAAAGATAAGCTGAAAGCTACATCTATTATAGGTAGAAAACTAGCAATATTGACCCATTTTCTTTCAAACGGATCGAACATGGTTATATTGCATCTCTAATAGGTCCGAATGGGTAAAACATAAAATTTAGCTAGGAAGAAAACAGAACATATGGATCAACTGGGTCAAAATTTGCTACAAATGCACTATTAAATCATACAACCTACAACACTGCTTCATTCGAAAAAGTTTATCATCATTATATATCATGTATATGTATTAGCAAACAAGCAAAATAGTTATGGAAGATACTAAAAAATAGGTATACAATTCTATGGGTCAACCAGGCCTACCTGTTTTAGGACATCTAAAACTACCCATATTGACCCACGCCACCTCTAGATTGCAGATTCAGGTAGCATGTACTGGGATAAAATGAAGTAGGAATTAAACCAGGTAGCATGTACTGAAAGAAAATGAAGTAGGTACTAAACACAATGGTATCAGCAATCAGCACACAGAACTGAAAATGAAAAATAAATCTTGAACTGCAAATCCTACAAGATTCAATTAAATTAAAATTCGGAAAATTAAAGCAGGATGGAGTTCAATTTAACAAACCTTACGGTGAAGAGCCTCACGTGCACCCCCTGGATAAAGTAGGGCAAAAGACTTTGATGAAAATAACTTGAAGAAGTTGCTAGGACTGACGGGCAAGGCACCAAATACTTTCATCAAATCAAAATAAGAAAATTCTTGAAGCCGGTTATTAGAATTCGGTGTGAAAAGTGCGGGGTGCGCAATGCCACGAACTATGACATTTTTTTCTCTTAAAAATTCTAAAATTAGTGGAGCGAGTTCTAAACCCAAGAGCATGTGATAACCAACTAATAATACAGGACCATCATCTGGAACACCAGCAAGGCCTCTCACTATTCTTCCATCTTCTAAAGTAGAAAACATCACTGGACTTGTAGCAAACTGGAACCACCTGGATATCATCGTTAATATTAGTATATTCCTCCTATATATATGGAAAACTGCAAACAAAAGATATCCAGTATTATTTTTTTCTCGGGTGAGATACATGATATGTACTTACAAAAAGCCTGAATCTTATAATAAGTTTTCATTTACAGTAATCCTGTAAATTAAGTAGATTTCATCATTTTGACTACGTAACCTGGTCAAAATATCAAATCACCCTAAATAGAATAATTTGACATTTTCAAGGTTTTGCAATATGTATTTGAAAGTTTGAGCCTTTACATGTTACCCAAAATAGAAATCAGACCAAGTTGGTGAACTTCTTACGCAATACTTTCTTTCAACTCCTGATATAGGAAGCAGTATGTTGTGTAAGAAATTAATTTTCTACAACTCCATGAATACCACATAAAAAATAAGCACTAAAAGGAGAGAGTTATGCAACTTGATGTCCATGTCATGAGGAATCTATAAGAACTATGCTTGCAAATAACAGGTAAATGTTTGCCTTATCTGTAAGCTACAGATGCAGAAACTAATTATTCTATACAAGCATGATATGATGATAATTTGTATATCTATGACTCCAAATTTTGAAACTGAACAGGGATAAATAGTTTGGACCATGTACTCCATATAACAAAATAATTCACATGCAAAATTACCCATTTCCTTCAAGTGCACTTCTATATTCAGACATGCTAGGTGGTAGGTAGTCCTTTATAAAGTCGTGTTTCCATGTTCGTCTATACTTCAAATTGCCTTTAACTATCGTCAACAAATTAATACCATCTTCCTGAAAGAAAGAAGAAAATGCATTTTATTAATTGCATGTCTGCTCCAAAGACAAGAAGAAGCATTAAAATTTTGGCAGCCTACGTTGATGATTAAATAAACAGATGAAAGATAGAACAAGGAATAGCAAACACAAGTACCAGTAGAAGAGTGTGACCATTGTCCTTAAAGTAACAAATTTTGCAGTTTTGCAAATTTCTTGAAAGCTTTTGAGCTTCGTCTGCACTAGGAAGCATGTTATCCTTGCCACTAAAACACAAATACATGAATAAGTTAAAATACAAACCAATGAACCATTAGACATAAGCTCAAGCTTATAGTTTAAAACAGCTTAATAGAATCCATGATGGAATAACTTCTAATCTGGTTCATTAAGGTACTTCATGTGGCTCCATATAATTTAATTCCATAAGATATATAAAGCTAACTGCTTAGGGGGGAAGGTTGTACTTTTAAAGCTATTATTATTATTATTTAAACATAAAATACATGGACCACAAAAAGAATGGATCAAATGGTTTTCGAATATATATAATCATAATTAAGAAAGCATACTATGCTGAGGTTTGTATAAGATAAACATTGTCTCAAATGAAACTAACCTTGCAAGCAGTAGCACTTCAGATTTCACAGCATGGAGACGAGAATTAGTATATGCAGCAGCAGATTTAAGTAATTCTAACTTCCAACTAAGTGTTGCCTTTGGAATAATATCAGACAATCCCTGACATTAAAAAAGCATAACAATATATTAAAAGACTTCAAGTAACAAAATACAGATGAAATATGTGGCATTAAAAACATGTGCAGGAACAAAGAGTGGTCGAAATTCTGCAAGAAATCCTTACTGAAAGGCGAGGAAGCAAAGAAGCAAGGTTGTCTGATAATTTCTCAAGATTTGGAATACTTGAGCTTTCAGGACTCACCGTTGCCATTTTTATAGGATCTCCTGATAGGATAAAAAAGTTGTTAATATAATCATATTCTAATTGCAATGTAAATTAAGCAATGGGAATTGCTTAAAATTTCTAGTTTTTCGTTTTCCTTTTGTGAATTTTAGCATGTAAGCATTCACATCAGCATCCTCATCTTTACCCTAATTTCTAAATTATACAGGAACATGAAAAGAATATGTAATTCTACTCCTGCATCAGGTTCCCCATCCCCTATATTTTTAGGGGAAATCATAATGATCCCCCATATTTGGGGTTCACCATCCATTCTACATATCTATTATTTTATATTTTTTATTAGTGGTTGTGAGTGGAAGAAAGAGATAAAACATTAATAAAAGATAATTACGTATTATTTAATTAAACTAATGATAGGTATGTGGGATGCTTTTATGAATGCAAAACCTTTAGGGATTATAATTATTTCATTAATTGTGAAGGATGAGGATGAGAAAGCTACTATGAGTGCTACAAACAGGTTAGTTTACAATTACACTAACAAGTAGGATGCTTGGAAAACTAAATCACTCATACATATACATGTATCTAGTCCGCCACACCAATAATTTATAAACCAACTAGTTGATGAACAAGAATTAATGGCAAAACTTAGCTTACTTTTGAGACGGAAGCTTCCTTTCCACAAAGTATTTAACCAAATAGAGCATACTACCTTATTCGTCCTAAACCTGAGTAATATAGCATATTTACTTAAGGAACTAGCATAGTTGCCTTTTTTTTAATCTAGTATTCTCTACTATCACATGTGCATAGGTGATTAAGGGTTAAGTCCAAGTGCTAACACAGTTATAATTAAATGGCTACACAAACAAACTAGATAACATGCAACACATGCCCAATGTTTGTTCAAATTATTATTGTATGAGAAATTAGTTCACCAGCTAGATTTGAGAAGTTCTATCTATTAACTATGGCATTTCAATACGTCCAACACCTCGAGCATAAATTTTAAAGTTGGTTAATCTAGATCCAGGGATAAATAAACTAATTCCAACACCATATAGATAGGTAAACACTTGGATAGATCATTTATATTTTTTCTAAAATTTAATTCCTGGGATAAATAAACTAATTTGAATATCAAATTTAGCATTTTATATAGACAAATGATATACCCATTACAAAGCTAAGAAGATAAGGGATTGTCCCAGTAAGTGTATCAGGCATAGCCTCCAAGGCAGGAAGTATAGGCTTCAGCTGTGTCCTGTCAAATGAAGTTGCTGAAATAGATAATTAAAATAGGTTGTTACAAGAAACACTCATCAAAAAAGAAAAAATCTGTGCTGCGAATCCAATAGGATAACTTGTGATTTAAGTAACCTGGATTTGACAGTATAACTACTAGATCAATTCCCGGATTACGTGCAGCAACTGCAAGAGCCAAACACCCTCCAAAAGAATCTCCAACCAGATATATTGGCCTGCTTGGATTTAAAGCATGCTCAAACCTTAAGGTTTCCTCCACAAATGTCACCAAATCTTCACATACAAAGCAAATGAACTAATTACCTATCAAATTAGAATGTCCATGAGAACATGGTAAAACTAGAAGAATAAAAAGAAATCATAAAACCTATAAAAGGTGTTCTATCATAAACAGGGATGTGCAAGCATCTAACTTCAAAAACCCTGCAATCAGAATAGTCGTTAAATACATATTGCTATTATATCAACATTATGAATAAATGACTCACTTTCTAAGAGACTTTTGGTGCAAAATGAGGCCCAAGCCGAGACCATCCATCCCTAAACAAAATCACCATGTTTAAATATATCAGAGGTGGGATTAGGAGCACACCAATATATGTCTTGCAGGATGAAAGCAAGAAGCGAGAATGTGTGTGCAAGAATGTAAAGTTGTAAATTGCAGGATGAAATCCAAGGAACCTTGTTCCTCCAATTCCAAATGTAGACATGTTTTTAGTGTACTGCACCGAGAAACATCATAACATATTATGACATATGTAGTGCACTTGGGAAAATAAATTCCCGCAATATGGGTGCTGCACACATCTGTAAGTCATCAAAGTGCTTGTTAAATAAAAAGGCTCTATTAGAATGTCATATTCTATACATATGTAATGTAAACAAGCAACTTGAATACTACAAATACTGATTTGGTGTTGAAGATATTACCTGGCAAAAACAGAAGGACCGGTGAATCTGGTAAAGGAGTATCATTCCCGTCTACAGCCACCGGGCAAAACCACCGTGGTGGTCCACCATCAGGTTTAATAATCTCTTTGGCTAAATCAAGATAATCCTTCACACTCTGAGTTCCATACCCATCATCCCACAAAGGTTCAAGCTTTTCCTCTTTCCTTGTACTCTTGTCATCGACAATAACATTAGATCCAAGAAACTCCCTCTTTTCAACATCAAAACTGCCAACACCACTTACTGCAGAAGACTCCACAACAGATGAATCTGCTGCTGTTCTAACGCACCTAACTGAAACCCGAGAGGAATGATGCTTGTAGCCTGATTTCAATGCAAAACATGGTGACAGGTTCACAACTGAGGCTGTGGCTCTTACAAACATTGCTCTAACCAGATTCAAATCCCTTTCTAGTATTCAGATTAACCACACAACCACTTGCAGTTTGCGTTAAGATGGTTGTTTTCAATTCTGTATCTTGAATCACAGTACAACGGTTTGTTGAATGTGAATTATGGAACACCCAAATGCAGCAATTATTAATGGGAAGGAAAGTGATGGAGATATAATATTGATGCCCATTAATGCAGTTAAATTTGGGTGGTCATCTAAGTGAAAAATTGTTTGATTTGCAGGGGCAATTGGACATGAGGTGGTGGATTTGTGACCATTTAGATTTGATTTGGTGTAAGTAGATGCGCCACGAAAAGAGAAGGAAAAAGAGTGAACGTGATGCGGCATCAATATGCGGATATGAAATGCATAATCACTCTCTGATGGCGACCATGGTTCCGCACCAGTTCGCACAACCACTCATCAACCAATTTATTTATTACTATTGCTATTATTATCATCATAAACAGTTTTAATACATTACTTTGGAGTTTTTTTCCATCGTGGTGTAACTATAAGAACGTCTTATAAAATGTTAAATATTGTATTACAATAGAAATGTCTTTTTATTTCTTTTTTATCAATATTTAGTTTTCTTTTCAGTTCCTATAATAATTTGGTTCTAAAAATTTCTTTTTTTAGTCATGTAACATTTTTTAGTATAATAGCATTTTATTTTTATTATTACAAATCATAAAACTTGTGTTGTATAAACGTTTCAATATATACAATTGTGATTTACAAATTATAACACCTCCGTTGTATAAATGGTCAAATGTTTTTTACTGTAATCTTGTTTGAAAAAATTAGCGGTTTAACACATTAAACATGTGGGTCCTAATATACAAATGTTTATTGTAATGCATCGTTTCCGAAAAACGTCACAGTTGGTTAATCATAACATAAAATCACTTTATAAACAAAACATTGTAGCGAAATTAAATAAATGTTCATTTAAAACTTGTAAATCATATTGTACTCGTACATTTGTCTTCCAAATAAAATGAAAACATTATACTTTATTTTAAATTGAAATAAACGATTTCATAAACATGGATGTCATTCATCGCACGCCAAGTAGTTTCCATTCTTGTGTCGTCCCCAGCATCATCTTTCACTGACCAACTATTATGCATAAAAGTTAACTTTACTGAGTGAGTTTTAGGTTTAAATAATATAAGAAAATATAAATTTTATTCTTCTTATAATGACCACGCGTACATCATAATACATAACATTTCTTGCGTCTTAATAAATATGTTCATTATCTTTTATTATATTTCACTTCATCAAAAACGTGATTGCACACAGAAAGAGCCCCTTGTTGATCGACAACGAATGTCGATCATTGTCGGTACATATAAATGTGGTAGCTAACCCCCCGACAATTGATCCACACTGCAAGGCACATAGCCTGCTCATGAATATGGATCTATCATCATACATCAGACTCACATTAGTGAAGTCTCTCATAGTGCTTGTAAGACTTTTCATCATAATACGAGCGGGGGTAACATTTGTTAAGTTTCAATTTTCATTAATATTATCTTCCACTTTATTATACAATAATTTACTTATTAAGTACACAACATACCAAGTACCATTCATCACAAAACATATCCGACCCTCCATGGACAGTGGGGGTGGCGCCAGAGGTGATTAGGGTTAGGGCTCTTGGTGGACTTCGGCTGCAAAGGCCTTTGGCGTCGTTTCGTCAAGCTCGGTTTGAACTAAATTGTTGGAAGAATTGCATCATCTTTTCATTGTTGTGCGCAAACTCACCACTAAGCAGTTCTGTTCGGGGATGGCACTCCCTTGATAGCGGGGTTCGAGGGGCAGTAGCCCCTAGTGGGGTCAAAGGGGCAACGCCCTACCCAGTCCCTGATAGTGGGTTTTAGGCGTGGAGAAAAATTATTTTGAAGCATTTATATAAAACAATTTGTTGTAGAAAATTCTATTTTTTACGTTAAAACCTTTTGAGAACTTTGTCATTAAAAACGTATATTTAGTATGCATAACAATCCCAAAACATAGAAAAATTTGTAAATAAGGGGATTTAGAACTCACCTGGTTATAGTGAGTAGCTTCTAG
Organism: Flaveria trinervia; assembly: GCA_025506515.1. Lineage (NCBI taxonomy): Eukaryota > Viridiplantae > Streptophyta > Magnoliopsida > Asterales > Asteraceae > Flaveria > Flaveria trinervia. The sequence continues at coordinate 28,907,368 of CM046458.1, read as the reverse complement.
TCTAAGCTTTCTAAACTAGTGTAGATACATGTATGTCCCTAGATCATGATATGTAATGTAATAGATCTTGTTTGGTATGATTGATGAAATGATATTGATTGGTTGTTAGTTATAATGTTTAATGTTTCATTAATGAGTCGACATTGAATTGGTTAATTAGGTTAGTGAGTGCTTGAATGATTACACATAATGTTTATTAAGTAATACATTCAAACTTAACTTAATGAAGTTCTCATGCGAATGGCTCATGCGAATGAACCATACGCATGAAGAACTTCACACGATTGAATCAGTCGCACGACTGAACCAGGAGACTGGATCAGTCGTACGATGGTAACATAAGATTGGCTCAGTCGCACGACTGAACACTCAGTAGTGCGAATGAATCAACCGCATGGCTCAATCGCACGACTGAACCATACTAATGGTTCAATCGCACGATTGCATAAACCAACCTATAAATACAACTCAATTCGTGAAAAACAGTGACTCTCGATTAATTACGATTCCAGACGTACCCTAGCCGTCCAGAAACCTCCCAATTCGTTCTCCAAGTTCATAGAACACATTAGATCGATTCCCAATCGATTTCTAACGTTAGTTTCAATTCTTGATTGATTCTTCGTGTGTTCTCACTGATTGGATCGCCGATCAAATAGGATTCCGCACTATTTGATCTGGTTTACATGCTAATCTCTAGGTATTTTGTTCAAATACCAGGTCCTAACAAGTGGTATCAGAGCATTGGCTCTTGATTAAGTGTGATTCAATCAAGATTGATAAAAAGTTTGTGTTTTTGCATTAGAAACGCAATCTTTTGTGTCAAAAGTGATCTTGGACGTTCCCTGCTCATCAAAGTTTGGTTTCTACGGACTTAGGCAATTCAACCTTGCGAAAGTTCGAATTTTTACGGCTAAAACACGTTTAACCTAGAAATTTTCGCATAACAGCAGCTTCAGTCGCACGAGTGAGCCATTCGCACGACTGGACTCATTCGCATTGCTCAGTCGCACGATTGGACATAGTCGAATCTCCATTCGTACGATTGAACATAGTCGTATCTCCATTCGCATTGCTCAGTCACATGGTTCATACGCATCAGATTCATTCGCACGACTGAGCTAATCACTTAGTTCAGCCGCACGATTGAACCAGTCGTAGAGTTCATACGCACGACTGAGTGTTCATACGCACGCCTAGTCCATTCGCACCCTTCAGTCGGCCGAGTGAAAATTGCTTATTAGACTTAAAGTTATTTACAATGGAAGATCAAATGTCAGCCTTTACTGCTGGGAAGGACTCTAGGATCCAGAACCTGCTGCTACTTGAGAGTGAGGTGGGTAATCATAATAAACCACCAAAGCTTTTAACGTTAGATGAGTTTCCCCACTAGAAAAACACGTTTTGAGATCTACCTCAATGGAGTGGATCCGAACCTATGGGAGGCCATCGAGATTGGATATAGTACACCGGTGGGAGCCGATGGAGTAAAGTTAACCTTAGGGGATGACAGACGCGCAGAAAGTCAAATATAATGCAGAGAAGAGGGTCTATGCATTGATTACACAGTTTATCCCTAAAGAGATATTCTACCAATACTCAGAGAATAAGCGGTCCAAGAAACTATGGGATGAGCTAGAGAAGAGGTACGACGGGAATGCCTCGTAGAAGGCAATCAAGGCTAAGGAGTTAAAGAAGAGATGGAGAGGAAGTCTGCCCGGAGCCTAGGGCTGCCGGATGAGAGGGGAGATCGTGCTCGATCTTCCCTTGCCAAGAGTCTTGATTCTTATGTTGTAACGAGCTTGTAATCGTTAGGTTTTATCAATGAAACCATTCAATTATAGTTCGTATTATTTTTTGACTTTTGGTTTGATGTTTATCCTTCCGTCAAGAACATGCTTGGATGCTTGGAGGAATTCGACAACTTCTCATCGATGGGAAACGAGAGTTTGGACGATGTTATAGATAGATTCTACCATCTGATGAGTGAACTGCATACACATGGGGTGGCTACTACCATGGAAGAGAAAGTTAATAATTTTGCAGACGGATTGCCTGAAAAATGGGTTTCATTCGTGTCTAATCTTAGACAGAATGGAATGTTATCAAAACTGGATATTAATGACTTCATTCTTAAGTTACGAGAAGAATGACTTAGAATGAAGTACAGAGCTCAGAAGTCTACGTACAATCAAAATCCAGCTTTATATAATGCCACGCCTCAAGCTAAGACATCTGGAGCACCCCTCCAGACTGTATTTGTGTCTAGCTCATCGAGTCCTACACATGCACCTGCTTCAGGTTCAGAAACGTCAGGGTCTTCTTGTACCCAATACATTGGATCTGAAGCGAATGCTACTAGACTGAAGACCGAGAACCTCGGTAATGTGACTGTAAAAGTAGCTCGAGAGCACATGGATCTATTGGCAGCAATGGTCCATTCCTATGATGAACTTGTTGCTAGAAAGATTGGAAACTGCCATCTGGCAGACGAGGACTACGAGCAGGTAGACGAAATGGAGCTTGAGAGAATGGACTTAATGTGGGCCTTAGCAAGTGCTGTCCGGAGGGCGAAGAAGTTTGTGAAAAAGACTGGACAGAACTTGGTTGCTACTAAGGATACCACCTTTGGCTTCGACAAGAGTAAAGTGACCTGCTTTAACTATGGTGAAAAGGGGCACTTCAAGAGAGAATGTGTGAAGCCAAAGAAGACTGGGAACGGGAACCCTTCTCATCCTTCACTCGTCTAGACAAGCAAACTACCAGTTCTACTTCCTCAAACAAGGACTCAAAAGCCTTGACTGCTCATGATGATGAAGGACAGGACTGGAGCTTTAGGTTTGTCTCACCAGGGGAATCAAACATTGCAAATGTAGAAGATATTGACAGTGATTCAGCTAGTGAAGGAGATCTAGCAGTTGAGATAGCAATGTCACATAGTGAAAGAGCAACTGCAACCAAGGTCAGTTACAAGCCAAAAGTGGAGACTACCATGTCAGAGACAGAAAAGACAGAAGCAAAAGAATCATAATCATCTGATACTGCATTGATGGCAAACGCTTCTGAATCAGCTCAGGTAAGTACTACTGACACAATGTTTAATAATCATGCTTGTTCTGATTGTGATGCCTTTAGGAATAGCATAGATGCTAAATTTGCTAGGTTATTAGATCATAATGATAACTTGATAAAACATTTGCATCTATGCACTGAGGCTAATAGGGTATTAAAACAAAATGAGCTCAGTTATAAAGAAAAGATAGACCTTTTGACTAAACAGCTTAGGGAACCGAAGTAGTTGCCTTTAATCAAGCTAATGACATTAGGTATTATCTAAAATCCCTAGAAGACACTAAGAACCAAAAGGCAGTTCTAGAAGTAGAAGTAAATTCACTAAAACAGAAACTGCATAGTTGGACTAGTTCGTCGCACATAGTCCAACACTTAGTGAAAGACAGGAACAACGGGGAGGGACTGGGTTATAAAGTGGTTCTACCACCACCTGAGACTATGATGAACCCTAAAACTAGACCTATAAATAGTAATCCCATCAAGGATCATGTAGTGTCTACTCCTCTTGTTAGTGATCCAGATTCCTTATGTTCATCTATTGACACTGGAAACAAACAAAAGGAGACACGTCAAAGGCAAAAGGTAATTGTCTTGTGTTAATCTGGAAAAGGAATTTGAAAAGGTTGACTTAATGTCAGGTTCAAACAAAGTCAAATCAGAACCTAAAAGGGCTTTTAAGGATAATCTTTCACATACTTCAAGTCAAAGACCACTTAACCAAAAAGAAAGGAATGTCAAACAGGTTAAATCAGTTAATTTTGTTAAACCAGTAAACATATCAAAAGAACCAGAGTCAAAACCTAAAATGAGTGATGTTACTAGAGTGTCACACACGTCTCCACAAAGACAGTTTAATCATAAAGTTGATAGCAGGGCGTGCTACAACTGTGGAAAATGTGGACACATTGCTTTCTACGTCCTTATTATCAGACACCTAGGAAGAAGATTGAACTTCAGGACTCAAAACCTAAGTCTTATAAGAGGAGCTCTTTAACTCCACCTAGAAGAACTAGTGAACAGAAAGTTCAATCTGTTAGCCAGTCGACTGTTTATCATAAACAGGCATTGCACAAATCTGGCTTATGGAAAGAGAAGTCAATCTCTATGTCTGGTAATGATGACAAGAAGGAAACTGAGCTACCCTCACCTTCTAAGGGTCAATGGGTTGAATTCTGATGTGTGATGCCTCTGGGAAACCCAAGCCAGTAAAGGCTTGGGTTCCTAACCTAAACTAATCCTTTACCTTGTATGTGCAGGTTGTTCAATACAGTGCTGAAACTAACACGTGGATAGTAGACAGCGGAGCATCCAGGCACATGATAGGAAACGGAGCTCTTTTATCAAATGTCAACAAATAAAAGGAGGGCATGTTTCGTTTGCAGGAAACAAGGGAGGCTATATCACAGCTCAGGGAGAAGTTGGAAATCAGAAAGTTAAGTTTGATAAGGTGAACTATGTTCAGCAACTTCAAAACAACTTACTCTCTGTTTCTCAAATATGTGATAAGGAATTTAAAGTCATCTCTTCGACAACAAGAGGGTTACGTACTGAAGAAAGACTACGTGATCCTAGAGGACCAAGTTTTAATGACTGCTTCAAGATAAAGATCTTTATGTCTTGGATCTGTCAACAGCTTATACAATGGATTATGAGGTTCAGTGTTTTCTATCAAAGCTACTGAAAAAGACTCCATCTCCTGGCATAGGAGAATGGGACACATCAGTCAAAGGAAGATGAATCACTTGATACAGAAGGATCTGGTGAGAGGTGTTAATGTCAAGAACTTTCAGCTTCCTGATTTCTGTATAGCTTGCAAGAAAGGTAAACAGACAAAGAAGTCTCATATGGAAAAGAAAGTTAATTCAATAGAACTTCCTCTTGAACTTCTTCACATGGATCTGTTCGGTCCAGTCAGTACAAAGAGCATTGCAGGCGACTTGTATAGTTTTGTGGTCACCGATGACTACTCAAGGTTTCACTTGGGTAATGTTTCTGAAATCCAAATCAGAAACATTTGAATCATTCAAGGAATTAGTAACCACACTGGAATCTCTCTACAAGCTAAAAGTTAGACAAGTACGCTCAGACAACGGAACGGAATTGAAGAACCATTAGATGGAGGAATACTGCAAGGAAAAGGGGATTGTGCATCAATTCACTTCTGCTTACACACCTCAGATGAATGGCGTTGCTGAGAGAAAGAACAGGAGCTTGATAAAGACAGCACGGACTATGCTGGCAGACTCGAAACTGCCTATCAAATTCTAGAATGAGGCAGTGGCAAATGCATGTTATACACTGAATTGAGTCCTGATAGTCAAGCGCCACAGAAAAACATGTTACGAGCTACTACAAAGACGCAAACCGAACTTGGAGTATCTCGAACCATTTGGGGCGCCGTGCACACTTCTGAAGAAGACACAAAAGGTAAATCAGCGAGAAGGCAGATGAAGGCATCTTTCTAGGATACAACATACCTAACAAGCGAGTTTACAATAACTCAACAGGTCTAGTAGAAGTTTGGTGTAATGTTGATGTTCAGCGATTCACCACACCACCTACTGGCAAAGGACCCGCCTACTTCTTTGACTATGATGGATTCTTCAAGTCCTTCAACATTCCTCTCTCTCCCTCGGATGACGAATTAGCTACACGAATGATGTATGATAGCTTGAATCCACCAACATCTAGCTCACAGGGAGAATCATCTACTCATTCAGGGGAGTAATCGACGACAGTGACACCTCCTTTGAAAATGAAGCTGAAGAAGCTAACCAGAACAGTCATGCGGAACTCCACAAGCATCTACCAGTGGTGCACCTTCGACGTCAGAGCCTCAAACTCCAACTACCTCAGATGAAGAACCAATGTTCATCATCTTGGCTCTGAGGTAGCTGTTCCTACTACTCCAGGATCACGTCTAAACATTTATCATCCCTAAGACAATGTCATTGGGGATGCCCGATCAGGAGTACAAACCCGAAATCAGCTGTACTCAGCTGATTCTCTGTTATGGAAAAGGGATATATCCATGATGGTGCCTATCGGTGTTTTTCTCACAGGTTGAGCCAAAATATGTCAGTGAAGCACTAAATGATGAGGCGTGGGTGAGTGCAATGCAAGAAGAACTTCTTCAGTTCAAGAAGTTAGGTGTATGGTCTCTGGTTGATAGACCTAAAGGTGCTAAGGTCATTGGCTCCAAATGGGTTTTAAAATGCAAGAAAGATGACCAAGGATCATTATCAGGAACAAGGCTCGACTGGTTGTTCAGGGATTTCACCAAGTCGAGGGAATTGCTTACAATGAGGTATTTGCACCCGTGGCAAGGATGAAAGCCATTCGTATCTTCCTTGCCTATGCATTGTACATGAAGATTAAAGTCTATCAATTAGATGTGAAGAGTGCATTTCTTCATGGGGAAATTAGAGAAACAGTTTATGTCAGTCACCCGAGGGATTTGAAGATCCTTATCATCGGGATAGAGTCTATAAGCTCGACAAGGCTTTATACGGGCTTCATCAAGCTCCAAGAGCTTGGTATGAGAAACTCTCGACTCATCTTGTGAAACATGGCTTTCGTAGGGGAGTCATTGACTGCACGCTGTTCATTAAAGAAAAAGATGGCGACCTACTGCTCGTACAAATCTATGTTGATGACATAATTTTCGGTTCAAAGAACGAAGAGTTATGCAAAGAATTTGAAGCAGTTATGCAGAAAGAGTTTGAGATGAGTGCTATGGGGGAGATGAAGTTCTTTCTCAGGCTACAGGTGGATCAAACACCAAATGGGATCTTTCTACATCAGACCAAGTACGTAAGAGGCATTCTAATCGCTTTGACATGGAGAATGCATCTGCTGCCGGTACTCCACTGGCTACGAATCACGACATTGCACCTGATGAAAATGGAGATCTGTGGATGCCACGATGTACCGAGGAATGATTGGATCCCTCGTGTATCTCACTGCCTCTAGACCTGATATCATGTATGCGACATGTTTATGTTCTAGATATCAGGCTAAACCTAAGGTCAATCATCTGATCGGGGTCAAAAGGATTTTTCGCTATCTAAAGGGTACACCCACACTTGGGTTGTGGTATCCTCATGATGATGATTTTGAGCTCACTGCGTATAGTGACTCGGACTACGGAGGCTGCAAGATGAACTACAAGTCTACATCAGCAGGGTGTCAATTCTTTGGAGAAGATTAATTACCTGGCAGTGTAAGAAGCAGACATCGGTTGCATTGTCAACCTGTGAAGCCGAATATGTTGCTGCTGCAAGTTGCTGTTCACAAATCATCTGGATTCAACAGCAAATGCGGGATTACGGTTTAACGTTCCATTCTACTCCTATTTTTGTAGATAACTCTGCTGCAATTGCAGTAACTAAAAATCCGGTCCAACATCCTAAGACCAAACATATTGGTATTAAATCACTTCATACGAGATTGTTTCGAAAAGAACTTAACTGATGTGGTAAAAATTAATACTGATTTTCAACGTGCTGACCTCTGTACTAAAGCCTTTGATAAACCACGTTTTCAATCTGCTAGAGGTCAACGACGTTAAAAAGAGAAGTGATGTTATTCCTGATGATGATCATGTGTAGTCCGATGTAGTTTAGTTAATTTTTCTTTTTATTTTATTTTATTTGTTTATTTTAGTCTGTTTAAATTAAACTCATGTTATTCTGTTGTTTAAAATCCTAAAATAATTAAACCAGGTTTGATTTTAGTATTTTAGGGGGAGAATAAGTCAGCAAGCAACATTAAAAAAGGGAAACCGAGGGAGAAGGAGTGGAAAGCTGATACAAGGTAGATCGTATCTGTGATACCGATTCAAACCCTTTGGAATATGATAGTACACAGGAACAAGTCAAGAGGGACTTTAAAATCCTAATTTAGAAAAGAAAAAAAAAATTCAAAGTATAAGTCTGTGTAGTCTAAGCAATATAAAAGGGAAGATGATAGAAAACTGGTAACTCCTAAGGTAACACAATGAGAGTAGACCTAGAGGTTGCTAGACCACAATTGATATGTCGGTAGATTCAACACAATAGATGATTAGACCGACTGGTGATCTCAAGATCAAACTAAGTTGTTCAACTGACTTGGGGCTTCCATCTTATCACTGGTTAACACAATCAATAATATTCCATAAGGGGTAATGAGCATGTAAACGCCACAAATGTGTGCGGATGACCATAAATAGAGCAAAGCACGAAAAAATGAAAGAAAAATGCTATCAAGCTAATGACCTATGTTGTTGGTGCATTTGGTGCAAAATAAAAGCTGCTCTAACAAGGAGATAGGTTGTGTGCCTCTCTGTGTGCGATGGCACTGACCTGAGGATAAGCATAACCTAGATATTCTAGAATTCATTGTTGTTTGCCGCCTCTTTGCTGTGCGATGGCACTAACCTAGGACTGCTTTCTCTATGAAAGCTCTAAGAATAGTCTCTTCTTGTAACAATACCCGTAGACCTCTCAAAAGCTCCTGAGGGATGTTGATTACCATATAAGTGTGGGATCCACAAATGTTCGTTGAAATAAATAAACCAAAACAATCACCAGTTTGAGTCAAGAGTCTGTGTATGGATTTAAGTGGACAAACATATTGACAATTATTGTGGCTGCAATTCTTGAAAGTTCAAATCAATGTGGTAATCTAAGAGTTCCAGTATGATTCCCTAAAGCTGCTGATGACTCTGGATGAACACCAAGAATTGAGCATCGAAAGATTTTGATAACAAGTCCTAAATGATTTGATGTTCCTGTATGATTCCAAAATTGAATTGTCCAGGTGTGGTCAATCTAAGTTGAAGCTTTCGATTCGGAACCAAATCCCGTAGATTTCCATCTTAGGGTTTTTCTCTCACAAAAAGTCCACAAACAATTTTATTTGAGTATTTAGTTTAAGTTTCTAGTTTAATCTTTAGTGTGTGTGTCTGTCGGACTACATCAGGAAAATCAGAATGGAATTAACTCACCTAAAAGGGTCATGTCTGAGATGGCCACATGTTTTTCAAAGTTTAAAGAGTCACGTCAGAGGTGACAACGTGTTTTAAAAGAGTCACGTCTGAGGTGACTGAATTGGTAAGAGCTTATAATGTTATTGTCAAAAGTTAAAAGGGTCTTAAAAGTAAAATGTTCAAAATGACTGTAACTCACTAAGTGTGACCCATTCGCACGATTGGATCATGGTTATGGACCAACTATGCGAATGGCTCCCAATCGGCCGAATGGACATGAGAATGATCCATTCGACCGAAGAGAAGGGGGAGAATGAAGCAGTCGACCGACTGAGGCTCAGTCGGTCAACTGAAGATGCGAATGAAAGAGACCGAATGAGGAAGTCGACCAATTGAGACTCAGTCGGCCGACTAAATGCGATTGACTAGGCCAATCGTACGACTGAGATTGGACTTAGGTTCAGTATTTAAGGGCCAGTCGGCGGATTGAACTAAGCGAATGAACTGAGCGAATGAGGCCAGTCGGCCGATTGAACTTAGGTTCAGTATTTAAGGGCCTCAGTCGATCGCATGTTCCTCATCACACCAAAATCGCACCAAATCGCATTCTTCCCGTTACTCTGCCAAAAATTGCTACAGATCCTAATTTACATTGTTGTTGAGTTTCTTACATTCGAGTGATGATTTTACAGGTACATTACTCTTGAATCTTACCAAAATCAGAAGATTAAAGAACCTACATAAGAGACACTCGATTGAATCAAGAACCAAACTGTGAAATGACCTAATCACCTCCGTAAACTAAGCAAATGTTAAAATTAAGTTTAATAGGTTATTAGTGACAAGTAGGCGAGTCTAATGGACCATTAAACATTGTTTAAATGACTTAAATTGGTCAAGATTCGACCCACAGGCGATCGAACAGTGGGGCAAGCGACTGGTCGTTCGAATGAACTCCAATCGCACGATTGAACCTTGCGATTGGGTCATTCGGCCGAATGAACCACCCGAATGAGTTCAGTCGGCCGACTGAACCAATCGAAGACTCAGTCGGCAGATTGAACTCAATCGCATGTCTCATTCAACCGAATGAACTCAGTCGTACTTAAGAACAACCGAATGACTCCAGTCGCATGATTCATTCGCATGAATGAATCAGAATGGAAGTGAAACACTACACTTAGAACTGAATTCTGATGTATTATGTACTAATGATCATGTGTTTTGTGTTTCAGGAAAAATGGCTGACAGATGGTCTCTTAATCCAAAGCACAACATATGTGCCCATTGGACCACACAACTCGGAACGGGGCCAAGTTCTCTGAGATATAGCCTTCCTCAAACGCTCACGGATACATAAGGCTATATCTACACCGTGCACGCCTTACAAATCACTACACCAGGCATTCTGGGAGAATGCCTCAGTGGATCGCTCTCGTGAGCCATACAGCATCCGAAGCACCGTATGGGTCAAGCTATCGACATTACCGCTACTGACATCCAGAGAATCCTTGAGTTTGGGGATGACTCCACTCACCCCACTAAGTTACATCCTTTGACAGTGAGAGGGTGTTTCCTCTGAATCAAGTATGCGGGGGACATTAACTCGGGGGTGCTAAATAAGAGCAACCTGTGCCCACAATACAAATATCTGGCACATGTGATTCTTAAGTGCATTGCTTCGAGAAGGGGTGGTTTCGATGACCTATCAGATCAGATACAAAATGCCTTCGTGGCTCTGGTGTTGAACCACCCTTTCAGCTTCTCGAATATGATCTTTGCTTATTTGGTAGAGAACATTGAAGCAAAAGGGAAAGAAGGTTTTTGTATGTATCCAAGGTTTCTTCAGATGATATTCAATGAGAACTGCCTCTGCTCCCCAAGGAAAGTCACAATGCAGTGACTTTGGAACTTATGGATGACACTACTTTGGGTAGGATGGTGGTACCGGGGCAAGCAAGTGAAGCCCCAGGCAAAGAGGATGATTGGCCATTTAGCAGATGAAAGTTTTATGGCACCGGGGAGACGCCAATGGCGTCACGAGGATAGTGACTCCGACGTGGAGCCAATTGTCCTACCCACTGATGATTCAGATGATGATGATAGTGGGGGTGCCAGAGACAATATGCTTGTTCCACAGAGAGGCACTACGTCTGATGTCGTGCCTCCAGCATCCGCCCCGCTGCAGAAGTTACCGAATCAGCTGGGTTTCATCATGATTTTGTCCTTGAGACAGAAGTAGAAGAAGAAGAGTCTGATGAGCCCCTCACCAGGACTGTGGGAAGAAAAGTGGTTCCCACAGTACATGGGCTTCGGGTGGTTGGTGAGCACCCAAGAGACTCTGGAGAGACAGAGACCGACCCGACCTATGCTCCAGGGTCAATCGGCAGGGTAGGAGGGGGAGCATCCACCTCGAAGAACGAGGAGAAAACGGATGGCTCAACCCCATGGGCAGAAACCAAAGAAGAAGCGTCGTTTGACCTTCATCACTACTACCTCAGCCACTACAACCACACACCACCATCACTACCACCTCTTCAGACACACCATCCACCACCATAGCCACCACAGCCCCCATAACAACTACAGACACCACTAGACCGACCACCACAATACAGATCCCAGCCACCACTACATCATTCACCCCTCACTCACCACCACTATCATCCCGACCTGACCCGATATTCACCACAGCCACCACCACTACCACTAGCCACCAAACGAGCCCTCAGCCTATCCCTCATCACTTACAGATCACCTCTACCTACAGTTGCGGTAGAAAACAGTTTTCGGCACTAAACAGAATGGTAATGCGTTTGCTGGCTGCCGATGAGGAAAAGGCCTCCCAAATCCGCCAGCTTACTGACCTGACTGCTGCACAAACTCACCAAATTGCAGAGCAGGCTCAAGTGATAGAAAGGCAGGCCCGACAGATGACTGCCCAGAGCAACGAGATAGCCCTTCTCCAAGCTCAAAGCGTCACTCAGGGAAGAAAATAGAGGAGTTGGAAAAGGCTAAAAAGACCATTTTGCTAAAGCTGAAAGGATCGAAGGAGGAGCCATTAAAGATAAGGGATGGGGACAGAAATGATGATGATGAAGACAATGATGATGATGATGAGAGTGAAACTGACGAAGAGAAAACTGAAGAATGGCACGAAGATGTGACACTAACGGAGGAGAAGCAGCTGAATCTATCTCAGCTCCAAGGCACGAGAAAAGATCAAAGAACAGACAAGATCTGCCAGCTTCTGCTTCTGCACCTCCATGTGAAGAGCCGAGTATTCAGGATAAAAGTAAATAGTAGATGTTTATGTATTTATTTACTTTTGTTTTCTGTATTGAAAAACCATGTATTAAATGTTTATATTAAGTTAATGCATTTCGTTTGATAAATTACTAATGATTTGAGTGTGAAATGTGTAAATCAAACAGATCCAAATTACAAAAGAGATGAGTTTGATATTGCTCCCCTTCAGCAGGTCAAGGCTCAACTCACAATGGTTCTTGATCTGCAAGGGATTGTCAGAAGGTCAGTGAGTTATACCCCTGAAGAAGGGGAAATAATTCACGATCTATCAAACGAGCAACTGGCAGAAATTTTCAAGCTCAATCCTGATGAAATAGTGAAAGATGCTCCGACATGTAATTCTACCTGTGATGACGAGCTAAATGACGTTGATGAAATAGAGATAGAAGATGTCACTGCGGAGCACTATCCTCAGTATGCTGACAATGAGGGCAATGTGGTTCCCAATCTGCGTGAATCCTCTTGTCGGTGATACATTTGAGGTGTTAGACAAAATGGAGCAAGAGTCAGAGAAGACAGAGGGAATGGCCCAAGCCTCAAAGGATGATGTTGATATCCGTAAGGCTTAATGGGCTGCATGTTTTAAAGAAGTTAGAGCCCAACATGCTGCATCGAAGAGGGATGCCTACACCAAGCTCTACAGAGTCAAGACATCTTAAGGTGTCAGGCAGGATTATAGCATGGGCATATTTTGATGATCTTAACGTTTATGCCGTTAAGAGGGAGAAGGGCATAGAGTACTTTAGATTCCATATGATCTAAAGACTCTACCAGGTTTTGAGCTCAACCAGCTAGTCAAACTGAAGCTGTTGTATGCTGACCCGAGAAAGATGTCAGGCTGGTTTGAGGCTGCCCTAAAGAAAGAGTACCACACCGGTGGATTAATTTCAGACCTCAACAACCTATAAGGTATGTTAGAAGGTCTGAGATGGACGCCATTACTGGAAAACCAAAGATAGTGTTGAAGTGGAATCCTCCGCGCACAATGTCAAGAATCCCACTCCGGGAAATGACAAAGGATTTCACACCACACTTTAAGTGGTGGTACTACGATTGGAGAACAGCAGAAGCAGTCATAGTCCTAAATAAAGAGGGCCAATGGATACAATCAGAGTATTCAACCCAATGTGGCTTATTAACTTGTCAGCAAATGATGTCTATACACTATACAAGTGGCCACTGTTCTATGATACGCAAGATATTGTACTGCCCTCCAGTTTCAAATTGTCATAAGACTTTGCTTCGCGTTTGATATTCACGCGGGAGTCACAAAAGAGGACAAGTACAAGAAATATGAGGAGGTAATGAAGAAAACAAGACATTAGAGAGATCTAGGTCCAAGGGGGAGTTTGTAGATACATGTATGTCCCTAGATCATGATATGTAATGTAATAGATCTTGTTTGGTATGATTGATGAAATGATATTGATTGGTTGTTAGTTATAATGTTTAGTTTCATTAATGAGTCGACATTGAATTGGTTAATTAGGTTAGTGAGTGCTTGAATGATTACACATAATGTTTATTAAGTAATACATTCAAACTTAACTTAATGAAGTTCTCATGCGAATGGCTCATGCGAATGAACCATACGCATGAAGAACTTCACACGATGAATCAGTCGCACGACTGAACCAGGAGACTGGATCAATCGTACGATGGTAACATAAGATTGGCTCAGTCGCATGACTGAACACTCAGTCATGCGAATGAATCAACCGCATGGCTCAATCGCACGACTGAACCATACTAATGGTTCAGTCGCACGATTGGATAAACCAACCTATAAATACACTCAATTCGTGAAAAACAGTGATTCTCGATTAATTACGATTCCAGATGTACCCTAGCCGTCTAGAAACCTCCCAATTCGTTCTCCAAGTTCATAGAACACATTAGATCGATTCCCCATCGATTTCTAACGTTAGTTTCAATTCTTGATTGATTCTTCGTGTGTTCTCACTGATTGGATCGCCGATCAAATAGGATTCCGCACTATTTGATCTGGTTTACACGCTAATCTCTAGGTATTTCGTTCAAATACCAGGTCCTAACAACTAGGATCGCGGTATACGACCTGCATAAGTTAACACTCAAATGTGTTATTTTTGACCTAGTTTAGGTAGTAGTTTCGCATGCAGTTTTGCTGCCAGTTTCGCATGGCAGTTTCGCCTAACTTTTATTGAATCCCATGGTTGCGAACTTACCTAAGAAACTATAGTTTCGCATGACGAACTCATAGATTCGCAGGATACACACACAGTTTTGCAGGACGTGCAGACAGTTTCACAACGTATAGAAATGATGAACCGACCAGTTTTTAACCCAAAATCATAACTTTTTACTTTCGAATCCTTAGTTTTTCATCCATGAAGCTATATTTAAACTTTTACATGATTTCATACATAAAATATAACCTTTATATGGTTCTTTGCGTCGTTTTACAACCCAAAACCCTAGAATTCGGGTTTGATCTATAGAGACGTTTAGGGGCTGATTCTTATCTGAATTTCTTGCTCCTTTCTCATGGCGTGATGCTCTAACACTCAAATTTTCAATCCCTTAACTAATGAAGCTCTAATTCTTGAGTTTTCTTCACTTTCTCTCTCTACTCTCTCTCTAGAAGTTGGTGGCTAGGGTTGCAAATGAAAGAGATGGTTGTTAGGTGGTGTAAGGCCCTATTCTCGGGAAGCCTCATAATTGGTAAATCATAGCATAAAATCATTTTAATAACAAAACATTGCAGTTGAATTAAATAGGCATTTATTAGAAACTTGTAAATCATATTTTACTCATACATTGTCTTTCAAAATAGGATAAAAACATAGTACTTGTCTTAAATTAAAATAAAAGATTTCATAATAGAAATGCCATCCATTGCCCTCCAAGTAGCTCCCAAACTGGTGTCATCCTCAACAATAGCATTTACCTGCCAATTATTATATCTAAAAGTTAGCTTTGCTAAGTGAGTTCTAGTTTTAGTTAATATAAGAAAATATAAAGTTTATCCTTCATATAATGACCATGCATACATCATACTACATAACATTTTGCATCTTAATAAGCATGTTTATTATCTTTTATTATTTTGTTATCTTTCACTTCATCATAAACGAGATTGCTCAAAGAAAGAGTTCCCTGTTGATCGACAACGAATGTCAATCCCTGACGGTACACATCATCATGGTAGCTATCCCCTGAAAGTTGATCCACACTTCAAGGCACATATCCCGCTCATGAATACGGGTCCATCATCATACATCAGACTCATATAAGTGAACTCTATCATAGTGCTTGCAAGACTTTTCATTATCATATAAGCCTAAGGTAACATTCATTAACTTATACTTTTCATTAATATCATCTTCCACTTTAATATATAATACTTACCTTATTGAATACACAACATACCAAGTACAATCCATCATAAGAACATAACCGACCCTCCCCGGGACACCGGGGATTCGAGGGCGGCAACCCCTGATAGCGAGGTCCTAGGGGAAGTATCCCCTAGTGGGGTCCAAGGGGCAACACCCCTGGCTGGGGCTGGGCTAATAAGTTAGCGCGAAGAAACTTTATTTTTAAACATTTATATAGCATATTTCATTATAGAAAAATTGATCTTCCTATTAAAATCTCTTAAAATTTTGTCATTTATAACGTATATTTATTATACATAATAGCCCTAAAACGTGGAAAAACTTATAAACAAAGGAAATCTAGAACTCACCTAGATATTGTGAGTAGCTTCTAAACTAGCTTTCTAAGCTAGGATCATAATTGCAGGATCGTTGAAGGGTGAAGAGTTACAACACAACAACACAAAGAGGAGATAAACTAAACTTAGATCAAACAGTAAACTGGATTAACCAAATGGTGACACTAAGAACACAAGTAATATATGAGACATAACACAAAGAACACAAGTATTTGGTTTTCAAGAATGCAGTATATTGCTTTCTCTATGTTCTATTAGAAGTGTTACCAAAGCATATTCGAAAGATACAAGAACATGAGATACTTATACAACATCCTACAGCCGGCTATACTTTGAAAGCCAGCTGGATACAATTGACTAGACACACACAAAATCAATTTTAGAGTCAAAAGGCAGATTGTCTTTTGACTAGGGACTATGACATGCCATAGCTCACATCCTTATCTATTACAAAAAGGATAAAGTACATAAAGTAGAAAGTTACAGACTCAAGACCTCAATGTACAGTTACCAAAAGCATGGACCTTTTCACCAAACCATGTTAGTTGGTGACTTGCAGAGTTGCAGCGGAAAGGTGTCCAGCTTTATGGAACAGTACATAAGATAAAACATGTTACTAAAAGTCTTCGGAAGAAATTTGTCTTCATGAACTTGAAGCTTCGAAGACTTTGTCTCTAAGGTTTCGGAAGACTTCATCTTTGGCTTCAGAAGATGTTGGTCTTGGCTTCGGAAGATTTCACACTTAGAGTATTTCTGTTGCACATGTGAAACTTCCAAAGCATTCTACTTCAATGCACTTGTGCAGCATGCAGGAAAGACTAAAGATGTTTAGGTTGCATCAGCCTCTTCATTAATCTATACAAACTCCCCCTAGGCTGATGCTACCAAAACATTTAGAAAACTTCAGATATTAACAGTCCTCATTAGGATGATCACCATTCCTTTCTTCATAAGATGATCAGGATCCTTCAGGCTGTCAAAGTGTCTTCTCATGTCAAAGAGATCATGCAGAGGAAACTGAAACATATCTTGCCATGTATAGATGTCTTCAATGCCTTGATCTCTAATAACATGCCACCTTTCTGGATTTGTGGTGTATGTCCAAGACAAGATGGGTCTTCCTGATGCTAGAGGAACTACTGAGGTTGGAGTTGATTGAGCTTCCTCTGGCTGTTCTGATTCATCCTAAGGTTCAGAAGGGGATTCAGGCTTCTTCTTCTTCTTAGACTTTGGTTTAGAAGCCATCCTTTTCCTTTTCTTTCCAAATTTTAACTATGAAGACTGGCCTGCAACACCAGATTGATCTTTACTGTCTTTCTCAGTTGGGACTTCCTCTCTCTCAGGTTCGGATGGAGAAGGAGGTTGACCCTGCTGTGGATCAGAAGATGAAGCTTGCTGAGCATGAGCAGGAGGTCCAGGTTGTGTTGTGTCTGTTTGTTCAACCTTAACCTCCACTTCAGGTGGGGCCTGACTTGGAGTGGAGTGTAAGTCGGTGATCTCTCCACTCTTAATCTTCTGCTTGATTACCCTGATATGCTCATCCATAGTGGATAGAGACATGGGTCCAAGTCTCCTTCCGGAGAATCCATACAGCTTCAAGAAGCTCATCATCCTCTGCCTATCAGCAGACTTTTTCATGCTCTTTTGGATGATGGCTCTTAACTTTGCAGCTTCTTCCCTTAGTGTCACACCCCAACCTTGACGGCGGAAACGTCAAGATGTGAGGGTTAAGATTGTTCACAGCCACATAACGCTATATTAAATTGTAAATATTATTGTCATAGGTCTTGAAATGGAAAATTACAATCATAAGTCTTATACAAGAAATAAGTTCAACATAACATAACATAAGGTAACTTTTTATTTCATTATCTAGGTCCAAGTTCTAGATTATAGCATGCTTCAAAAGGATCACATTATACTTGAGGTTGACCTGAAACATGATAAAAATAAGAGTCAACTAAAAATAGTTGGTGAGTTTCCAAGGTTTTCATACATAATATGAAAAAGAAAGTTACAAGTAGCAATTCATGTCATAGGTTATAAGCTAGTAAGGTTATAGAACACATATCGTTACAACCAAACCTCGACTTGATTACCAGCATAAAAGATTGGCTAAGTGTATTTGGTTCCCTAGTGCAC
This sequence comes from Flaveria trinervia, assembly GCA_025506515.1. Lineage (NCBI taxonomy): Eukaryota > Viridiplantae > Streptophyta > Magnoliopsida > Asterales > Asteraceae > Flaveria > Flaveria trinervia. Next base: position 28,889,156 of record CM046458.1, on the reverse strand, counting down.
AAGCATACGGCTCCTAGGAGTCGGCAATACATCGACTTTAGCACCAAATAGGCTTGTTAGGCCCAAAGATCTAAGACGTCGCCAGGCTAGCAATAGTTATGATTGTAAACAAAATATGTATCTCATATAAACACTTATAATACACAAATAACCATGACATAATAATAAGATGAATTGCATGTGCTTACAAGTCTCAAACGTTTATAAGTGTACAATGTATAAATAATCATGTTTCACCCCAAAGTAGTGTGAAATAAAATAAAATGGGGCAAGGAAAACTCACTTGACAATAATATATAATGGCGATTAATAAGAAATAATATATGCCGCTCCAAGGTAAAACGTCACAAGACACCTAAATATATAAATGTTTCAAGATTTAGGTTAATGAGGTTTATCATTTAAACATGAACTAGGTTCCTTAGGATTTAAGAGAGAATTTTGTAAGCCAATTTAGTTATTAATAATATATATATATAATATATATATATATATATATATATATATATATATTATATATATATATATATATATATATGTATGTATTTATTTTGCAAAATAAGGAAATATTCTTACAAAATTGTAATTTCATTGTTATTGGTTTGAGTATCATATAACTTTAATCGAATAAGGTGTACGTTTTATTAATGATTCAAGTAAAAATTTAATTTTTACATAAACTCATTCTTATAACAATCTAATTTTTTTATAGAAATATTTAATTATTACATTTGTAAATAATTTTATATTAAAATATTACAAAGTTTTACAAGAATAAATTTCTAAGAAATAATTAGATGACTTTAAAAATATTTAGGTTTATAAAATTCATTTTTATAATTATTATAAATTTTCTATAATTAATTTTAAGCCAAAAGGCTTTAAAAAAATTACATGAGGTGCCCAGGTTCGAACCCGTGACCTCATGTATGGGGAAACATTGTCTTAACCAGTGAACCAGGCTTCCAGCCGCGGTAATAACCTGGTTTTAAATCTTAAAACCATTGCGAATGAAAAACCCCAATTCCCATATAAACCCTAGAACCATGTTCGATCAAATTGAAGATCAATTCGAGTTTGTTAGCCAAATTAATCATAGGGCTTTTGTTCCTTAAGAAAAACCGAGGGTGATGATGTGATTTACTCACTTGATTGAGATCGAATCGATGCCCTTTGGTGTAGAGCAGGTCTCGGCCAAGAACCGAATTTGATGGATGTGTAAAAGATGATGGAAACCAAATTGAACTTGTGGGAAGCTTCGAACAATGTTCTTGATGCAAAACCCCTAATCAATTGGAGTTTAAAACACTCGGAAGGTGGCTCTCGTTTAGCTAGCAGGTTCGCGACGAAAAGGGTAATCGAACAAGGTGAATTTGTGGGTTTCAGGTGTAATTGGCACTTGCAACCGATTAGACTTAGATAACGTTCGTTAGTGTTGAATTAATTGACTTATTATTGGTGATTAAGGCTCGAATGATTACGGGGTTTTAAGGTTTCGGTTATACATTCAATTGGAGTTTGTAACCGGTTAATAAACGCATTTAAGTGACATCTTCAGGTTCGATTCATGTTTCCGATCGGTTGCCATGATTTTGGGGTTTTCAATTCGAAAGAAAATTGAGGTTTTAGGGCCACCGGACTCCGGCCGGAGGGTGGCCGGAGTTGTGGCCGGAAAAATGCGAGTAAGGGGTTTAAATTTTGAAATTTGCATGTTTGACCCCTGTGGTTTTATCAATTAGCATTTTACGTACAAACTTTAATATTAAAGTTTCTAACTTTGGCATTAAACCCCCTTGTAGTTTAATAGTTGTCATTTTATTCTTAAAAGTTAAATTTTAAGTTTCCAAATTGACAAATAAGCCCTCTTTACTAACCTCAAGCTTATCATTAAACTAACTTGTTAACTTTTATAATTTGTCATTTATATTATTATTATTAATATTATTATTATTATTATTATTATATTATTATCAATGTTAAGCAAAATAGTTCATTAACTCCCGAATTAACTCAACAAGCCCTCAAAGTTCATAAATGACATAAATGAACCATATAAGAATTAACAAAATTAACTTTTAATTAACGGAAATACGAGATGTTACAGTCTCCCCAACTTAAAAGAATTTCGTCCCGAAATTTAAAGAAATGAAACTATACAATAAGAACGGGTATCTCTTCTTCATGTGCTCCTCGCGTTCCCAAGTAAATTCAGCGCCACGTTTATTTTCCCAATGAACCTTAACGATTGGGGTTGTTGTGGTTCTAGTCTTCTTCATTAAACGATCCATGATCTCTACAGGTTTCTCGACAAAATGTAATGACTCGTCAATCTGAATGTCTTCCAGCGGAACATACAGACTTTCGTCGGCCAAACACTTTCTCAAATTTGAGACATGGATCATAGGATGAATTCCACTAAGGTCGGAAGGTAACTCTAGTTTATAAGCCACTTTCCCAATCCTTTTCAGGATTTTGAAAGGTCCTACAAATCTTGGAGCCAGTTTGCCCTTCTTTCCAAAGCGAACCACACCTTTCCACGGTGAAACCTTGAGAAGAACCATCTCCCCAACTTGGTTCTATTTGGTAACGCATTACCATTTGGAAACATTGACACGTCAAGGTAAGTTGACCCACTCGCCTTAGAAATTTGTGTATGTTGACCATAGTTTGTCACTCATCCCAGAAATCCCCAGGTAAGCATAACTAGTCCCGTAGGATTTATGCGATATGCTTGCCTTAGCCCGAGGGCCTTTTGCCAGGAAATCCAGAATACAGGTGTCCATGTGTCACACAAATTTCTTAGGTTCATGAAATCAAAACCATGATGAGATTTACATAGATTAGACATAAGTCTAAAGATTCAATTCTTAAGCATAAGTATACGATTCCACGTGTTGACGAGAATAAGATTAAGAAGTTTCATTTGTCGAGGAGAGTCAATGAGTCAAAGTTAAGTTTAGGGAAACAAGTAACAAAGTTTAGGCAATTACAAGGCAACCTATGCTAAGGCATCAAGTTGCACATAAGTAAAGTATAGCATTATGTAGCATGTAACAATATATATTTCCAAGAATATAAATATTATCCTATGAGGTTCATGCATAAGCTATAGTCTAGGTCACCATTGCTAATAACCTAAATCCCTATAGTTATGGGCTCTGATACCAATCTGTCACACCCCAACCTTGACGGCGGAAACGTCGAGATGTGAGGGTTAAGATTGTTCACAGCCACATAATGCTATACTAAATTGTAAATATTATTATCATAGGTCTTGAAATGGAAAATTACAATCATAAATCTTATACAAGAAATAAGTTCAACATAACATAAGGTAACTTTTTATTTCATTATCTAGGTCCAAGTCCTAGATTATAGCATGCTTCAAAAGGATCACATTATACTTGAGGTTGACCTGAAACATGATAAAAATAAGAGTCAACTAAAAATAGTTGGTGAGTTTCCAAGGTTTTCATACATAATATGAAAAAGAAAGTTACAAGTAGCAATTCATGTCATAGGTTATAAGCTAGTAAGGTTATAGAACACATATCGTTACAACCAAACCTCGACTTGATTACAAGTATAAAAGATTGGCTAAGTGTATTTGGTTCCCTAGTGCACAAGCATACGGCTCCTAGGAGTCGGCAATACATCGACGTTAGCACCAATAGGCTTGTCAGGCCCAAAGATCTAAGACGTCGCCAGGCTAGCAATAGTTAATAATTGTAAACAAAATATGTATCTCATATAAACACTTACAATACACAAATAACCATGACATAATAATAAGATGAATTGCATGTGCTTACAAGTCTCAAACGTTTATAAGTGTACAATGTATAAATAATCATGTTTCACCCCAAAGTAGTGTGAAATAAAATAAAATGGGGCAAGGAAAACTCACTTGACAATAAATATATAATGGCGATTAATAAGAAATAATATATGCCGCTCCAAGGTAAAACGTCACAAGACACCTAAATATATAAATGTTTCAAGATTTAGGTTAATGAGGTTTATCATTTAAACATGAACTAGGTTCCTTAGGATTTAGAAGAGTTTTTTGTAAGCCAATTTAGTTATTAATAATATATATACATATATATATATATATATATGTATTTATTTTGCAAAATAAGGAAATATTCTTACAAAATTGTAATTTCATTGTTATTGGTTTGAGTATCATATAACTTTAATCGAATAAGGTGTACGATTTATTAATGATTCAAGTAAAAATTTAATTTTTACATAAACTCATTCTTATAACAATCTAATTTTTTTATAGAAATATTTAATTATTACATTTGTAAATAATTTTATATTAAAATATTACAAAGTTTTACAAGAATAAATTTCTAAGAAATAATTAGATGACTTTAAAAATATTTAGGGTTTATAAAATTCATTTTTATAATTATTATAAATTTTCTATAATAATTTTAAGCCAAAAGGCTTTTAAAAAATTACATGAGGTGCCCGGGTTCGAACCCGTGACCTCATGTATGGGGAAACATTGTCTTAACCAGTGAACCAGGCTTCCAGCCGTGGTTATAACGTGGTTAAATCTTAAAACCATTGCGAATGAAAAACCCCAATTCCCATATAAACCCTAGAACCATGTTCGATCAAATTGAAGATCAATTCGAGTTTGTTAGCCAAATTAATCATAGGGCTTTTGTTCCTTAAGAAAAACCGAGGGTGATGATGTGATTTACTCACTTGATTGAGATCGAATCGATGCCCTTTGGTGTAGAGCAGGTCTCGGCCAAGAACCGAATTTGATGGATGTGTAAAAGATGATGGAAACCAAATTGAACTCGTGGGAAGCTTCGAACAGTGTTCTTGATGCAAAACCCCTAATCAATTGGAGTTTAAAACACTCGGAAGGTGGCTCTCGTTTAGCTAGCAGGTTCGCGACGAACAACGTAATCGAACAAGATGAATTTGTGGGTTCAGGTGTAATTGGCACTTGCAACCGATTAGACTTAGATAAACGTTCGTTAGTGTTGAATTAATTGACTTATTATTGGTGATTAAGGCTCGAATGATTACGGGGTTTTAAGGTTTCGGTTATACATTCAATTGGAGTTTGTAACCGGTAATAAACGCATTTAAGTGACATCTTCAGGTTCGATTCATGTTTCCGATCGGTTGCCACGATTTTGGGGGTTTCAATTCGAAAGAAAATTGAGGTTTTAGGGCCACCGGACTCCGGCCAGAGGGTGGCCGGAGTTGTGGCCGGAAAAACGCGAGTAAGGGGTTTAATTTTGAAATTTGCATGTTTGACCCCTGTGGTTTTATCAATTAGCATTTTACGTACAAACTTTAATATTAAAGTTTCTATCTTTGGCACTAAACCCCCTTGTAGTTTAATAGTTGTCATTTTATGCTTAAAAGTTAATTTTAAGTTTCCAAATTGACAAATAAGCCCTCTTTACTAACCTCAAGCTTATCATTAAACTAACTTGTTAACTTTTATAATTTTTCATTTATATTATTATTATTAATATTATTATTATTATTATTATTATATTATTATCAATGTTAAGCAAAATAGTTCATTAACTCCCGAATTAACTCAACAAGCCCTCAAAGTTTCATAAATGACATAAATGAACCATATAAGAATTAACAAAATTAACTTTTAATTAACGGAAATACGAGATGTTACAGTCTCCCCAACTTAAAAGAATTTCGTCCCGAAATTTAAAGAAATGAAACTATACAAATAAGAACGGGTATCTCTTCTTCATGTGCTCCTCGCGTTCCCAAGTAAATTCAGCGCCACGTTTATTTTCCCAATGAACCTTAACGATTGGGGTTGTTGTGGTTCTAGTCTTCTTCATTAACGATCCATGATCTCTACAGGTTTCTCGACAAAATGTAATGACTCGTCAATCTGAATGTCTTCCAGCGGAACATACAGACTTTCGTCGGCCAAACACTTTCTCAAATTTGAGACATGGATCATAGGATGAATTCCACTAAGGTCGGAAGGTAACTCTAGTTTATAAGCCACTTTCCCATCCTTTTCAGGATTTTGAAAGGTCCTACAAATCTTGGAGCCAGTTTGCCCTTCTTTCCAAAGCGAACCACACCTTTCCACGGTGAAACCTTGAGAAGAACCATCTCCCCAACTTGGTTCTATTTGGTAACGCATTACCATTTGGAAACATTGACACGTCAAGGTAAGTTGACCCACTCGCCTTAGAAATTTGTGTATGTTGACCATAGTTTGTCACTCATCCCAGAAATCCCCAGGTAAGCATAACTAGTCCCGTAGGATTTATGCGATATGCTTGCCTTAGCCCGAGGGCCTTTTGCCAGGAAATCCAGAATACAGGTGTCCATGTGTCACACAAATTTCTTAGGTTCATGAAATCAAAACCATGATGAGATTTACATAGATTAGACATAAGTCTAAAGATTCAATTCTTAAGCATAAGTATACGATTCCACGTGTTGACGAGAATAAGATTAAGAAGTTTCATTTGTCGAGGAGAGTCAATGAGTCAAAGTTAAGTTTAGGGAAACAAGTAACAAAGTTTAGGCAATTACAAGGCAACCTATGCTAAGGCATCAAGTTGCACATAAGTAAAGTATAGCATTATGTAGCATGTAACAATATATATTTCCAAGAATATAAATATTATCCTATGAGGTTCATGCATAAGCTATAGTCTAGGTCACCATTGCTAATAACCTAAATCCCTATAGTTATGGGCTCTGATACCAATCTGTCACACCCCAACCTTGACGGCGGAAACGTCGAGATGTGAGGGTTAAGATTGTTCACAGCCACATAATGCTATACTAAATTGTAAATATTATTATCATAGGTCTTGAAATGGAAAATTACAATCATAAATCTTATACAAGAAATAAGTTCAACATAACATAAGGTAACTTTTTATTTCATTATCTAGGTCCAAGTCCTAGATTATAGCATGCTTCAAAAGGATCACATTATACTTGAGGTTGACCTGAAACATGATAAAAATAAGAGTCAACTAAAAATAGTTGGTGAGTTTCCAAGGTTTTCATACATAATATGAAAAAGAAAGTTACAAGTAGCAATTCATGTCATAGGTTATAAGCTAGTAAGGTTATAGAACACATATCGTTACAACCAAACCTCGACTTGATTACAAGTATAAAAGATTGGCTAAGTGTATTTGGTTCCCTAGTGCACAAGCATACGGCTCCTAGAGTCGGCAATACATCGACGTTAGCACCAATAGGCTTGTCAGGCCCAAAGATCTAAGACGTCGCCAGGCTAGCAATAGTTAATAATTGTAAACAAAATATGTATCTCATATAAACACTTACAATACACAAATAACCATGACATAATAATAAGATGAATTGCATGTGCTTACAAGTCTCAAACGTTTATAAGTGTACAATGTATAAATAATCATGTTTCACCCCAAAGTAGTGTGAAATAAAATAAAATGGGGCAAGGAAAACTCACTTGACAATAAATATATAATGGCGATTAATAAGAAATAATATATGCCGCTCCAAGGTAAAACGTCACAAGACACCTAAATATATAAATGTTTCAAGATTTAGGTTAATGAGGTTTATCATTTAAACATGAACTAGGTTCCTTAGGATTTAGAAGAGTTTTTTGTAAGCCAATTTAGTTATTAATAATATATATACATATATATATAATATATATGTATTTATTTTGCAAAATAAGGAAATATTCTTACAAAATTGTAATTTCATTGTTATTGGTTTGAGTATCATATAACTTTAATCGAATAAGGTGTACGATTTATTAATGATTCAAGTAAAAATTAATTTTTACATAAACTCATTCTTATAACAATCTAATTTTTTTATAGAAATATTAATTATTACATTTGTAAATAATTTTATATTAAAATATTACAAAGTTTTACAAGAATAAATTTCTAAGAAATAATTAGATGACTTTAAAAATATTTAGGGTTTATAAAATTCATTTTTATAATTATTATAAATTTTCTATAATTAATTTTAAGCCAAAAGGCTTTTAAAAAATTACATGAGGTGCCCGGGTTCGAACCCGTGACCTCATGTATGGGGAAACATTGTCTTAACCAGTGAACCAGGCTTCCAGCCGTGGTTATAACGTGGTTAAATCTTAAAACCATTGCGAATGAAAAACCCCAATTCCCATATAAACCCTAGAACCATGTTCGATCAAATTGAAGATCAATTCGAGTTTGTTAGCCAAATTAATCATAGGGCTTTTGTTCCTTAAGAAAAACCGAGGGTGATGATGTGATTTACTCACTTGATTGAGATCGAATCGATGCCCTTTGGTGTAGAGCAGGTCTCGGCCAAGAACCGAATTTGATGGATGTGTAAAAGATGATGGAAACCAAATTGAACTCGTGGGAAGCTTCGAACAGTGTTCTTGATGCAAAACCCCTAATCAATTGGAGTTTAAAACACTCGGAAGGTGGCTCTCGTTTAGCTAGCAGGTTCGCGACGAACAACGTAATCGAACAAGATGAATTTGTGGGTTTCAGGTGTAATTGCACTTGCAACCGATTAGACTTAGATAAACGTTCGTTAGTGTTGAATTAATTGACTTATTATTGGTGATTAAGGCTCGAATGATTACGGGGTTTTAAGGTTTCGGTTATACATTCAATTGGAGTTTGTAACCGTTAATAAACGCATTTAAGTGACATCTTCAGGTTCGATTCATGTTTCCGATCGGTTGCCACGATTTTGGGGGTTTCAATTCGAAAGAAAATTGAGGTTTTAGGGCCACCGGACTCCGGCCAGAGGGTGGCCGGAGTTGTGGCCGGAAAAATGCGAGTAAGGGGTTTAAATTTTGAAATTTGCATGTTTGACCCCTGTGGTTTTATCAATTAGCATTTTACGTACAAACTTTAATATTAAAGTTTCTATCTTTGGCACTAAACCCCCTTGTAGTTTAATAGTTGTCATTTTATGCTTAAAAGTTAAATTTTAAGTTTCCAAATTGACAAATAAGCCCTCTTTACTAACCTCAAGCTTATCATTAAACTAACTTGTTAACTTTTATAATTTTTCATTTATATTATTATTATTAATATTATTATTATATTATTATTATTATTATTATTATCAATGTTAAGCAAAATAGTTCATTAACTCCCGAATTAACTCAACAAGCCCTCAAAGTTTCATAAATGACATAAATGAACCATATAAGAATTAACAAAATAACTTTTAATTAACGGAAATACGAGATGTTACACTCAGCTTCTTCTTTATTGTCTTTCTTTCCTTGACTAACTCAAGCTCGAGTTGTTTTAATTACTCAAACTCAATATAGTCATAAGGTAAGGGAAGAAGTGCATTTGCCTGATAAGGGCCTGTGGTACTCAGGTAGTTAATCATCTTGATTCTGTCTTCTTCCTTATCTACCTGAGGTTCTTGTTGAACCACATCCTTTTGTTCAGGACTTTCTTGAACTGGTGAGAGGGTAGGCATACCTTTGTACAGTCTTTTTCTTCTTCTCTCTTCTTTGACTTGTACTAGGAGTTCTGCATCTTCTGCCTCCTTCTTCTCTCTTGATCTTTCCAGATAAACCAGCTCATTTAATTCATCCAAAGGGAGAGAAATGACATTATCTATGTCATAGTTCCTAGTCTGCAGATAGTTAATCCTGACTGCCCTTAACTCATCATTCTGAGTATCTTGTCTGGGGAAAACCCTGATTGCAGACTCTATGAGTCTTGAAGACTTAGTAGAGGAACTTTCTCCCCTTAGCCTCCTTTTCCTCTCTCTCTCCTCCTCCTCAATCTCCTTATATGTCATCTTTCTTTTCCCTTTGTCACTCTCAGACCTTTGTGACTCAGGGTGGAGAGAGCTTTGGCCTTCATTGCTCGTTGCAGCATCTGAGCTCAGGCCAGTGAGAGGTTGAGAAGCACCTTCACCAGCAGGTGTCTCAGAAGGAATATGGATCTCTGTAGCAGTTGGAGATGATGAGACAGGGCTCTCAGGTTCTGTCACTGGGCCTTCAGTCAAGGTTTCCCCTATGAAGCTAATCTTAGGGTCTGCCTTAACATCTAGCTGACCGATGACATTGCCTTAGTCTCCATCTTAGGCTGAACTCTGCAATGATCCTGTCTGGATTCTTCTAGCCAGTCTGTTAGCTTGTCTTGATTGGCTTGGGTTGACAAGTGGCATGTTGACTAGATCCAGACCTTTATAGTAGTCCAAGTTCTAAAAATTAAAGACTTCTTGCTATCCTTGAACTCTTATGATAATAAGGGCTTTCCTGTTGTTGTCATACCTCCACCCAATAATGTGATTGAAGGATGAAGAAGGTGACATAGCCCTTGGTATCCCATCCTCAAACAGAATTTGTATGAAGGAGTCTATGTAGTCCACATCAATGTGAACTAGAGGAGGTTTCTGAGAATGCACAGTTGCAAGTGAGGATGGTGAGTTCTCAATGTCCATTCTCTCAGAGGAACTCCAGGTTCTGTGGCGAGAATGACTTTCTCCCCTTTTTGGTAGCATCACCCACTTGCATAGGTGAGCTGAAGGATAGGTCAATCACATCCACAGGTTCTTGTGTTCGTGGTTGAGCTCTCCTTAAGCGTCTCCTAGCTAGTTTTTCCTTAAGATATGAAATCTCAAGTTGCTGATCATTGATCCTGTTTTGTAAGGTAGTCACCTAAGATTCAAGGTGACTGACCTTTGAGACTAGGTAAGTGCATGTTTTAGACAGTTTTTACACTTTTAGTCTCAGATCCCCCTCATCTTCATCAGAAGAATCACTGGGGGTGGAGAAGATTGGACCAAAGTCCTTTCTCTCATGACCAGTTCTAAGTTCTTGGCTACTGGATTTCCTCCGCTCACTGGCAGTCTCAATTGAGATGTCAGTGGGCTGAGTTGCTATGGTTGAGGTCTTAATGGTGTAATCACTTTCAGAAGTGAGAGCCTCTTCCATATGGACATCCTGAACAGGTTCAGAAGTGTCCACCTCAGTTGTAGGTGACTGATGTGGGATAGATGTAGGAGACTCAGTAGTACTCATCTCTCTTTGAGTAGGGGGAAAGAAGAGAGATTTATTATACTCACTGAAACGTATATCTTCATCAGTATAGAAGTCAAGGTTGGGAATAGGTTGGTTAAGATCTATAGGCTGGGGATGGTAACTATCCCCTGAAGGTTGATCACTTGAGTGTTAAGACTCAGAGTGATGGCTTAAGGCAGTAGGGCTAATGAGCTCATCAGGCTGAGCATGAGGAACCTCAGCACTGATTCTTGAAAAGATAGGAGTGGTCTGCTCCTCAGGAGAAATGGAGCTCCAGTGTCCATTTCTTCCTGTATGGGTGAGTGTATGGGGACCTCAACAGACTGAATAGTCTGAGCAGGGGTTCGTTTGTATTTTCTTTGGTAGGTGATGGATATTTGAGGCTGTGTGGGTGGCTGGGAAGTAGCAGGTGTGGGTTCAACACTAGCTTGTGCTGCTAGGTTGTCACCTTGAGTAATAAGCTCTAACATTTTTGGGACTAGGGCTATTTCTACCCCAGAGAATCCAATAGTGGACTTTCTCAATATTTTAAAGATGTCCGGATTCATTTGTCCCAATTTAAGAATGTTATATATTTCCCTTAACTATGAGTCCAGTTCACACTTAAGAATGTACTAGACATATCTAGGAAACATGTAATATCCTAAGGAGTCTAAATTAGCAAGCAGATTTGTATAAAAAAACTGAGAATACATGAATTTGAACCCTTGAACCATTCCATGGACTATGAAGGAGAGATCTTTAGGAATCTGGTCCCATCCACCATGCTTGTTTGATAAGCTGTGGATGACCACATGGAGCAGGAATCTCTATTGGGATGAGACCTTCCTTTTCCTGAAGGTCTTATAGAGAAATCTCCCTCATACCCCATCTGCTCAAAGGAATGATTAACAGCTTCCTTTGGAAAGAACACCTCACCTTCTTCATCATCCAGCTGAAGATGTCTGTTGATGATGGCCGGAGTGATGAAGATTGTGCTCCCCTGAACTGTGGCAGACAGTGCCTTCTCCCCATCCATAATGACCTCTTGGCAGGTCTTCCAGAATTCAAGCAACTGATCCTTATAGAGTGGAGGATCAATGGTGAGGGAGGTGAAGTAGTTCTATAGAGACAAGAAACGACAAACCTCGGAGAAATAAGGATCTTTCTAGAGCGTAACAGAGCAACTTGATTGTGTTATCTATGTAGCTGCATGGTAAAGTTGGGATCATTTCTGTGAGCAAGGTTGGCCATTTTGAAGTAGCTTAAGGACGAAGGAAGAAGAAAGAAAGAAATTTCAGAGAGAAATTTGGGTTTTTAGGTTTGGAGGAAGAATAGATGATAGAAAGAGGGGGAAACCGTTGGGTTTATATGTGAAAGGGATTTCAGATAAAGTTTAATGAAAGAGGATAAACTTTGAAATCCGGATGTCGGTCCCACCTCTAAAAAAGTAGTTTACTTTTTGCTCAAAAAGTAGTTTTCTTGGAAGTCAAAAAGCTTCCGAAGGTTAATTATCTTCGGAAGTTTTAACTAAAAAGCTTCCGAAGCTAAAATGACTTCGGAAGAATTTCCTGAGAGATTTGAAAATTTTGCTTCGGAAGAAAAATGAAAGCTTGAGTGCTTTGTGTGTAAACAGACAAAGCTTCCGAGAGTTAATTTTGCTTCGGAAGTAAATGGTCCTTAAAATTGAATAAGTGTTTGAGACAAATATTTAAGCTTCGGAAGATAAATTTTGAAAACTCTTCCGAAGGTAAACTTCTTAGACAGTTATTTAATTTGAAGGCATGATTTACTTCCGAAGTTAAAAAACAAAACTTTCAAAGTATCAGAAATTAAAAAAAAATCTAAGGAAAGTCTTCAAAAGGAGATTTTCATCCAAAGAAAACATGAGCTTATGAAAGTGATGAACTAAACAACTTAGGACACACATATTTTAAGAAATAATAAGAATTAGTTTTAAGAAAAGCTTACTCAAGGTTTATCATCCCAATAGCTGATATAACATATTTAAATCTCTGTTCATCAAAAGCCTTTGTAAACAGATCAACATATTGTTCATCTGTGTGAACCTTGACTAGTTTAATTAATCCCTTTTCATAGTTATCTCTTATTAAATGATACCTGATATTGATGTGCTTTGTCCTTGAGTGCTGCACAGGGTTCTTTGTGATTGAGATAGCACTGTTGTTGTCTATGTGAATGGGAGTCTCCTTGAAGTTTAATCCATAGTCCAGCGTCTGATTTTGAATCCAAAGTACTTTAGCACAGCAGCTTGCAGCAACAATGTATTCAGCTTCAGCAGTTGATGCAGAGACAGAGGATTGTTTCTTGCATTGCCATGAGACAACCTTCCACCAAGAAATTGACATCCCCTAGATGTAGACTTTGTAGTCATGTTGCAACCACCATAATCACTATCTGTATAGGCATACAGATTGAAGTCAGAATTCTTGGGATACCATAGGCCAAGTGTTGATGCACCTTGAGGTATCTTAGAATCCTCTTGACAGTGATAAGGTGAGACATCTTAGGGTTGGCTTGATATCTTGCACAAATACATGTAGCAAACATGATATCAGGCCTGCTAGCAGTAAGATACATAAGAGACCCAATCATAGCCCTGTATAAATGCTCATCACACACTCCCCCTCAAGATCAGGACCAAGAGAGTGGTTTCTGGCTATGGGTGTCTTAGCAATCTTATAGTTAGTCATATTAAACCTCTTGAGTATGTCCTGAACATACTTTGACTGACTTATGAAGATGCTATCTTCAACTTGCTTCACTTGAATTCCCAGAAAGAAATTGAGTTCCCCCATGGCACTCATTTCAAATCTGTCTTTCATCAGCTTCTCAAAGTCTTTACAGAGCCTTGGATTAGTTGAACCAAAGATGATGTCATCCATATATACCTGAACTAGCAATATGTCTTTCCCTTGTCCTTTGATGAAGAGAGTTCCATCTATAGTACCCCTCCTATATCCATGTTTACAGAGATACTCAGACAGTGTCTCATACCATTTCTTGGGTGCCTGATGCAGCCCATAGAGAGCTTTGTCAAGCTTGCAGACATGATCAGGATGATCAGGATCTACAAACCAGGTGGCTGTTTTACATAAACCTCTTCATCTATCACTCCATATAAAAAGGCACACTTCACATCAAGTTGAAAAACCTTGAAGTTCTTGGATGCAGCAAATGCCAGGAATATCCTAATAGCTTCTAATCTTGCCACTGGAGCAAAGACATTAGTGTAGTCAATCCCTTCTTCTTGTGTGTATCCTTGAACAACCAGTCTAGCTTTGTTCTTGATGATGATGCCTCTATCCTCTTTCTTGTTCCTAAACACCCATTTGGTTCCAATGGTAGTCTTCCCAGAAGGAAGAGGACAAAGGTTCCAAACTTTCTGCCTTTTGAATTGAAGTAGCTCTTGTTGCATAGCTTCAACCCAACTTCCATCCTTTAGAGCTTCATAAAATTTTGTTGGCTCTATCTGGGATAGAAAACAAGAGTGAAGACAAACATTTTCTTCATGGGTTTGTCCTCTTGTCTTTACCCCTGAGATAACATCTCCAATGATGTTTGTGATAGGGTCAGACTTGTGGATCCTAAGCTCAGGGATCATAGCAAGTTGTTGAGAAAGATCTAAATTTGAGAAATTTAGATCTGGCATAGATGTTTCTCCACCACATCAGCACACTTTTCAAGTGAAACTTGATCCAAGTAGTGTGTGACATCATTGATGTTCTCATCCACAGTTTGGTTAGTGGCATCAAGAAATTCTTGGTCACTGTCACCATCACCCTTGTTGTCTTCCATAGTTGAGATGTTATTATATGGTTGTAGAGCCTCTGAGCTGGAATTTGAAGGCATACCAGATGTATCAGCTGAATTTGTCATTGTAGGGCTGATAGAAACCTCATTTGCAGAAGTGGTTCCAACTGGAGCTGAAGATATGTGTCTTGAAGATCTTCCTAGCTCAAACCTTGGATCAGGATCATCTGTATTCAAATTTTCTGCATATCCTGAAACATTCTCACAAGATTTGTTAAAACATTGGTAACCAAATCAAGATCAAACAGCCAATCCGGACCAGAACCAGTAACACAAGGTGTGTGTTCATTGAAAGTCACATTGGCTGACTCCTCAACAATTCTAGTTCTAAGATTGTATACTCTATAAGCCTTAGCTTGGGAAGAGTATCCAATAAAGTGTCCATCATCTGATTTCTCAGTAAACTTGGCAATTGATCTTTGGTATTCAAGATGGTGCAAGGACATCCAAATGACCTGAGAAAACCAATGAAAGGTCTCCTATTGTGCCAAAGTTCATATGGAGTCTTGCCATGAGTCTTAACTACTAAAACTCTATCTTGCACATAGCAGGCAGTGTTGACTGCCTCTGCCCTGAAGGTGATGGGTAGTTTAGAGTCAGACAACATGGTTCTTCCAGCTTCAATCAGTGTCCTGTTTCTCCTCTCAGCAACACCGTTTTGCTGATGAGTCTTGGGAGCACTAAATTGTCTTGTAATACCCTTTTCATCATAGGATGTGTCAAGGATATGGTTCTTGAATTCGGTTCCTTGATCACATCTTATGATCTTGACCTTGTGATCAGATTGATTCTCAATCTTGAAGATGAATTCTTCAGAATCTCGGGAGTCTCATCCTTAGTTCTAAGGAAGAAAACCCAAGTGAATCTTCTAAAGTCATCTGTGATCACTAGACAGTATAAGGTCCTTCCTAAACTCATTACACTGGTGGGGCCAAAGAGATCCATATGTAACAAGTGTAAGGGAGTAGTGATTGAGTTCTTTTTCTTAGGCTTGTGAGATACCTTATGTTGCTTCCCTTTCAGGCATGCAACATAATGGTCATCACTTTTAAACTCTTTTTTTGGCATTCCAGTTACCAAGTCATGCTTAATTAACTTATTCATGTTCTTAAAGTTTACATGACACATTCTTTTATGCCAAAGGAAAGACTCATCACTATTGGCTTTAGACAGAAAGCATGAAACTTCTCCAGAGGGAGAGGTTTCTTGCAAATCCATCTTGTACATATTTCCTTTCCTGGGGGCTCTAAGCAGGATATGCTCATGAGGAATGACCACACCAGGCTTAAGAACAATGCACTCATGCTCAGTAAAGAGCATGTTATGACTCTATCACAAAATGAGATACACTCAGAAGATTGTATCCAAGCTCCTTTACAAAGTTTACCTTTTCTATGCTGAGCTTACCATTTGTGACCTTGCCCCTACCAGAAATGTAACCACCTTCATCTCCTCCAAAAGCAACAGGTCCTCCATCAATTCTTTCAAAGTTCTGGAGTAGTGACCTATTACCAGTCATGTGCCTGGAGCAGCCACTGTCTATGATCCAGACATTTTTGTCTATCTTCAGTTGTCCCTGCGCAAAAGAGAATGATTAGTTACATCTGGAAACCCAAGCCTTGCTTGTCTTGGGCTCACTTGCGGAAGGTAAATTAACAGTAATAGATCCTATGGTTGTAGTAAGAGGATCTTGAGCTATTTTTGATGGAGAAATTTCAGTCACTTGGTCTTTCTTAGACGTCCACACCACCTTTGGAGTCTTGGACTTGACCTTCAAAACTTTAGAAGCTTTTGGAGCTTCAGTAGTTTTGATGACTGAACCTTCGGAAGATTCTACAAACACTACAGCAGACTTTAGTGCTTCGGAAGAACTCCTTTCTTCCGAGACCAAATATTCCTCCAAAGAGAATTTTCCACTTCCCTTCTTGTTAGATTTGGAACTTTCGAAGGAAACTGGTTTTCCTTCCGAAGCCTAAATCTTCTTAGAACTCTTTGAAGCCTTTGTTTTGGCCATATGGACAGTACCTTTAGGATTGAAAGGACAATCCTTTGCAATGTGAGTGGTGTTGTCACACATAACACAATTCATCTTCTTCTTTACAAGAGCCTTGTCTTGAGAGTAAGACTGTCTTTGGTCACTTTCCTTCTCCACCTTCATCTTTGCAGATGCTGAGACAGTCCACTTGGGCTGACAACTGTGCTTGGAGTTTGATGGACCAGGCTGTGCAGCAGTGGTACACAACAGATCAGTCTTCTTCATGCTCCTGAGATAAGTTGAGCAAGAACCAGAACTCTTAGTAGAGTTTTGGTTGATGCCTTCAATCCCTACCACTTTAAACCCTGCAGAAATAAAAACTTGTTTCTGCTTAGAGTCGAAAGTAGCCTTGATCTCTTGAGCCTTGCTTGCCTTTCTTTTGCTCTTTCTGATCAAGTTCTTTCTTATGGACTTGGTCATCACAGTCTTCACTTTCTCCTCAGAAGGATAGTGGCCCTTCTTGGAATCCTCCTCTTCACTCTTTGGAGAGGGATTCTTCACTATCTCTTCTTCATCCTCCTCACTCATAGGATCTATGAGAGGAAGCTCATCTTCACAAGTTCCACACCTAGGAGATCTTACTGACAAGATTGTGTGTGAAGGAGCTATCTCATTGGATCCCAGTCCCTGTCTGTTTTGATAGCACCCTTTGTTATACAGGGATGAGGATATCATGTTCTTGAAGGTCTCTTCTTCAAGAACACTCTTTTTTGCCCTGACTTTGCTGAACACAAGCTCAGCCTGGCACTCAGTTAACTTGGTTATGAGATCTTTAATTTGAGTCCTGAAATCTGTGTGTTCATGTTTTAGAACTGAAATGGTTTTCTCTAAGTCCTCTATTTTCAGCTTATAATCATTTTCAGACTTTCTAAAATCAGATTTTAAAATGTTTAAGGACTCAATATCAGATCTCAGTTCCAAGTTATAGGACCTGTACCTGTTAACTTTAGCAATGCATTCAGGAGTACAGAGATGTTCCAATACCTTGGATTCATCGTGATCTACCATCAGTGCTTGGTTTGGAGAGGCATCTTCAACCTGAAAGCTCCAGTCAAAGCCTCCTTCTTCAACAACAACAGCAGCTTGCTGCTTTGACTTCTCATTATGGAGAGCTTTTTCAGTGTAGTTTGGTCTGGATTGTGTTTGGCCATCATTTGTTCTAGGTGCCTTACACTCTCTGGCAAAGTGGCCCATTAGGTTACAGTTGTAACACTTGACTTTGCCTTTGTCCAGTCTAAACTTTCCACTGGTTGCATTGCTTGGAAACTTCCTTCCAGTCCTCTTATAGAACTTCTTGGTTCTGTGAGTGAGAAGAGCCATCTGCTGGACTATTTCCATGTATTCCAGATCATCTGGATGGATACAGTCCAGGTCTTCAAGAGTGAAAAGAGAGTTGCCATAGCTTCATCAGAAGACACAAAAGCTTAAGAAGAGCTTGTCTCATGGAATGGCTTCCTTGAGTGTAGTTCTCCTTTGGTGTCTTTGAGAAGGTGATGAAGGACCCTTGGGTGAGTTGTCAGGGTAGCATAAGAGATGATGTTTGGGTTCTATGCTATCCCTTTCAACCACATGTAGGGCTGAACCCATTTGATTGTTGGAGTTTCCAGATGAACCTTGCATGTTCATCTCCATCTGGTATCCACTGAGAATCCCATATAACTCTGTCAGAGTAAGAGTTTTGAGATTTTCAGTTCTCTTGATCACCACACAGTATGTGTCCACTGCCTAGGAAGTGAGGACATGAACTTCCTTACAATGTCTTTGTTTTCAAGAGAAACTCCTCCATCCACTAGGGTATCCACTATCTCAACATACCTGAAGTACTGTTGAGTCATGGTTTCACCATTTTTGAAGGTGAAGTTTTCAAACTGCTGCTTCAAGAGATCCTTCTTGTTCTCCTTGGCTTCAGAAGAACCCTCATACATCAGTTTCAATGCATCCCACAGCTGCTTGGCTGTTTTGCACTTCTTGAAACCTCTGTACACAGAGTTTGGAAGGGCAGTTTGAAGAGGTGTCATGGCTTTTCTGTCTATCTCTACTCTCTTTCTATCTTCATCAGAGTAGTTAGCCACATCTTTGGGGATCATACCAGAACTAGTAGCAGAAGGTGTGCAGGGTATGAAAGGTCCATTCTCAATAGGCACAGTACCAATGCAGGAACATTGAAGGGTGAAGAGTTACAACACATAACACAAAGAGAAGATAAACTAAACTTAGATCAAACAGTAAACTGGATTAACCAATGGTGACACTAAGAACACAAGTAATATATGAGACAGAACACAAAGAACACAAGTGTTTGGTTTTCAAGAATGCAGTATATTGCTTTCTCTATGTTCTATTACAAGTGTTACCAAAGCATATTCGAAAGATACAAGAACATGACATACTTATACAACATCCTAGAGCCGGCTATACTTTGAAAGCCAACTGGATACAATTGACTAGACACACACAAAATCAATTGTAGATTCAAAAGGCAGATTGCCTTTTGACTAGTGACTATGACATGCCATAGCTCACATCCTTATCTATTACAAAAAGGATAAAGTACATAAAGTAGAAAGTTACAGACTCAAGACCTCAATGTACAGTTACCAAAAGCATGGACCTTTTCACCAAACCATGTTAGTTGGTGACTTGCAGAGTTGTAGCAGAAAGGTGTCTAGCTTTATGGAACAGTACATCAGATAAAGCATGTTACTAAAAGTCTTCGGAAGAAATCTGTCTTCATGAACTTGAAGCTTCGAAAGACTTTGTCTCTGAGGCTTCGGAAGACTTCATCTTTGGCTTTGGAAGATGTTGGTCTTGGCTTCGGAAGATTTCACACTTAGAGTATTTCTGTTGCACATGTGAAACTTCCGAAGCATTCTACTCCAATGCATTTGTGCAGCATGCAGGAAGGACTAAGGTGTTTAGGTTGCATCAGCCTCTTCATTAATCTTTACAACAATACACTGCCTGCAAGTAAGTTAACACTCAAACGGTTAATTTCCGCCTAAATTCGTTGCTAATTTCGTTGCCTGATAAGTAGATTTGCTACCAGTTTTGCTCAACTTTTATTGGAATTCTATGGCTGCGAAATTACCTGTGAAACTATAGTTTTGTAGCTTGAATGTGCAATTTCCCTGGATGAGCGGACAGTTTCGCAGATCGAGCTGAAATGATGAACCAACCCATTTTTAACCTAAAATTGCAACTTATTACGTCCAAATCCTTAGTTATCGTCCATAAAGCTATATCTAAGCTATTACATGTTTTCATATGTAAAAATGTGACCTTTATGTGGTTCTTTGCAAATTTTCAAAACACAAAACCCTAGAATCCGGGTTTGATCTACAAAGGGGTTTAGAGGCTAATTCTTACCTGGATTTCGTGTTCCATTCGTGTGGTTTGATGCTCAATTACCCAAATCTTCAATCCCTTAACCTTTGAAGATCCAAATCATGAGTTTTCTTCACTTTCTCTCTCTACACTCTCTCTCTAGAACTTGGTGGCTAGGGTTACAAATGAGGAAGATTATGGCTGATTAGGTGGGTTAAGGCTCTGATTATGGGCCCTTAATCACTTAGGCTCTTGCCCATAAGCCTAATTTAGCCCATAAGCCTAATTTAGCCCATAACTCATTCCTTTCCTTTATTTTTATTAAATACCCACTAATTAAACCCATTAGCATTGATAACTCGTTTTGACATTTCGGGCGTTATAGGTGGTTAAGGTGGCTGATTATGGGCCTTTAACCACTTAATTCTCTTTGCCCATAAGGCTAATTTAACCCATGACCCATTTTCTTCTTTTATTTTTATTAAATATCCCTTAGTTAAGCCCATTATTATTAAATGACTAGTTTGACTTTTCGAGGTGTTACATTTATATAACAACTCTCCATGGTGAAAAAAATAAAAACATGTTGTTATTCCTTTGGTCAAAAAACATTCTAATTTAGAAAAGCTAAAAGAAACAAAAAAATTTCTATTTAATAAAATAATTATAGAATTTAAAATTGTTCTTATAAAACAATATGAAAGAGATTAATAGATATTTGTGAAAACCTAAAAAAGTTTGATTTTAAAATATTTCTTGAAATTTAAAGATATGATCCTTAATTTAATTAAAAAAACATTTTAAACAATCTTTTGTAAAGTAGTCAATAAAAATAAGAGTGAGAAAACAAAAAAAGTTTCAAAGTACATTATTTTGGTAAATAATTTTCAAACTACACTATTTTGGTAAATATTTTTCAGAATATGTTTACATCTGTAGTGACATGGCTATTCCTCCTGATTTGGTCAAGTTGATACTTATGCTACTAATGCTTATTTGGTAGTTTTCAAATAGTTATTTTGTCGATCCTTACTTTACAGCTAATGTATTTATATAACATAAATGTTTTTTTGCTGTTTTAGCAACTTTCTCAATTTTTTGTTGTAAGGCTCCATTTCCGGGACGCTCACAGTTGGGCAATCATCGCATATAAAACAAATAATTTACATTTTCAAATTCTAAAACATTGCAGCAAAATAATTGAATGATTTATATAATCATAAATGCTTTTTCAAAATAATACATTGTAATTAACTGTTACAAAATATCATAATTTGCATTACATTACAAAAACATTATCCTAACATGAAATGGATGTCATCTAAAATAATCCAAGTAGTTGCCCCGTGCCATCCTTAACAACAATTACCTGCCAACTAGAAACACATAAAAGTCAGTGTTGCTGAGTGCGTTCTAGATTTATAAAATAAAATACGTTTCTTTCGTTTAAAACCGTTCTTTACTTTCATTCACGATCGCACATCGTACATACACATATATAATAATTTATTATTATCTTTCATCATCGTTCATTAACTTTCATTCATTCATCATCGTACGTCATCATTATCATTTGTTATCTTTCTTACCATACCAGACGTACATTCATTAACTTCCGATGACATGTACTAAACCACTAACATTGTGCACGAAGCTGACCCTTGGGCCTAGGGCAAGTACACTCATCATTAACATTCATCTTTCATTTCGGACCAATGCCATGTGCTATACCCTGAACATTATGCACAAAGCTGGTTACTGGCCTGAGATCTATCATAGACCCCGAACATTATGCACGAAGATGACTCTAGTACCTAGGACAAATGACAAGGGTCCCATACATATGGTCAATCGCAAAGATTAGACCCTAGTGTGCATACTTTCGGGGTAGCTAACCCTCACACAGTTAAACTAACACCCTTCATTAGGTGTGAACCTCCATACATTGCTTGCAAGACTTTTCATTACTTTCATTCATTCACTAATGCATGCATTCGTTCATTCTTTACGTTCCTCTTTTCATTATCTTCCACTTTTCATAACATACTACTTTACGTTCATTGATATTAATCATACCACGCAAAGCCACAGAAAATAAACATACATAATTAGGAACATAACATAAACATAACCATACCATGCATAGCATCATCCATCACATCACATATGACATCATATAGTCAACTTACATTACCCCCGAGAACCTCCCAAGTCAAAGCCTACACTTTACATTTTTCCCAAAATTCAGAAAATAGTCTAAGTCTTAGGCGCATAGGCACTATGCAAACGCATGGCTTCCGGCACATGGGAACACTTAGGCGCATGGGAAAAGTTCTGGGCGCATGGGCACTATGCAGACACATGAGTACTTAGGTGCATGGGCAGTTTTGGGTGCATGGACACTTAGCCAAATTTCAGCCTATTCTAGGCGTATGGATACAATTCAGGTGCATGGGATACTTAGGGAATTCGAATGTTGGGTGCATGGGCCAAATCTAGGTGCATGGGCAACCAACTCAAACTAATAGCATCATAATCAGTCCCAACATCACCAGTTCATCATGTTCTAAGCCTAGTTCTAGCATTCTAAGCAACAAAACAAGAACATGGCATCACCATAATATCAAAAACACCCAAATTAAAAGCCACCCACATTCACACATACACATTCATACGGGTACAAAACCCACTTTAATAAAAACATTCACACATGCATTTCCAGCCCCAAAATCAGTTAAAACATGTAAAAAAGGGGGTTCTAGAACTCATCTTATGCAACCTTCGAGTATTACTTTTTCAAACCCGATTGCAAATTGAGTTCGACTGCCTAGAAACCCACCAAACACACACACCCGAACACATAAACACACATAGGCGTACAACCAAGGCATAGGCTGGCCAGAACATCTTAAAATGACGAATTCTTACCTTGAATTCGAATTCCCCTTCTTTCTTCAAAATCCAACTCTGCTCTTTCTCTATTTCTCTAGAAATCCGGTTACAAAAAGGTGATATGAAGGCATTATGGGCGACCATCACCTTTTGTACCAAACTATATAATATTTTTGTACTTTTTACACTTTTAACCCTCAACATGGGTTAAATTGCATTTCCTTCTTTTCTATGCGACCATCTAGGTCTTACAAGTCCACCCCGTTATAAATGTTTAGTCCCCCAAACTTGTTATTCCTTAAACAAATATGGGTAATGCTGCCTTATCTCTTCTTCAATCTCCCACATAGACTCGGATCCATTCACGTGCTTCAACTATACACGCACTAGGGGAACCATTTTATTCCTTAACCGTTTCTCCTTGCGTTCAATGATTGCCACTGGTTGCTCCACATAATTGAGCCTTTCATCAACTTCAATATCCTCTAATGGTACAACCATATCCTCGCTAGCTAGGCATATTCGTAGATGAGATATATGGAATGTTGGATGAATTCCACTTAACTCATTCAGGTAACTCCAACCTATAGGCCACCTCTCCTACTCGAACAATGATTCGGAAAGGCCCTATGTATCTCGGGCTCAACTTGTCCTGCTTCGTGAACCGAATGATACCTTTCCAAGGTGAGACTTTCAACATAACCCTATCACCCACCTGGAACTCAATCGGTCTACGTCTCTTATCGACATGTGATTCAATATGTAGAATTTTATTCTGTTTTATTTTGATTTTTGCATGATTTTTTGTGTGCAGGCATGTAATAATGACTGGTTTTCTTAAATTTTCAACTTCTATAAACTTCTAAGTTTGTAAACTTAAAAGTTTAGGCGGAGTAAAGATGAAAAAGAGAATATCAAAATAAATGTTTGGATGAAAATGATGAAGCTAAAATATTCAAGCAAGTATGTGTTTGATATGATTAAAATGAACCTAAAATATGGAAAAGCTTCTTGCAAAGAAATGAGAATGTTTGTATTGTTATGAAATTTTTGAGACTAAAATGACGGAAAATTAATTAAAAATAAAAAGGTCAAAAAGTCAACTTTGGTAAAAAAGTCAAAGTTTTGGTCAAATAATCAAAGTCTTAGTCATCATTCAAAGTTTGACCAAAGTTTGAAAATTTTTATGAAGAATAGTGAAATTGGTCAAAATTAGGGTTTGAATGATTGCATATATATATATATATATATATATATATATGTATATATATATATATGTATATATATATGTAAATGTCAAGTGTTAGACATATGGATGTCTCATGCGCCTAAACAGTGTCCATAAGTCTACGTTTAGATGCATGATGAATTTTTAGTTTTATGATAAGTGTTGGACGTTTGAGTCAAACTCATGCGCATAAACAATGGTCATGAGTCTAAAAATTTTGGTTAAGTTTGGGCGTTTTGTACAAGCTCATGCGCCTAAACAGTACCAGACATTTCATATTGAAAATAAAACAAGTGTTAGGCGTTTCATACTAGGTCATGCGCTTGAACAGTGCTCATGTGCCTAAACAGTGCTCATGCGCATGTATAGTGCAAATGCACATATGTACTTGAACAAAATTTGACAAGTGTAACTCATGTATCTAGGTCTCATACGCCTGAACATGGGTAATACGCCTGTACAGTGCTAATGCACCTAAACCTCATGTGTCTCAATAGTGGTCATGCGCCTACACAATTGCAATACGTCCAAGGATTTTCACACGTATAAATACAACACTTGATTATATTTCATTTCATTCGAAATTTTCTACTCTCATATTCTATGTTCTTACTTTCACTCACTCGACGCACATAATACTCATTGTTTACTTTTATTTTCTGAGATAGTTGTCATTCGAAGGTAAAATCAGTGATTGTAAACAACTTATTGAGATTATTTCATCAAATCAATGTTCTTAATCATCACATTCATTTAGGTGTTTGAACCTTATATGGGCATTCGAACCCTAAGAACTTGAATGAACTGAAGTTGATACTTGAATGTGATTGAATGTTCAAAATTGAATATGATATTGTTGTTTAGACATGTTTTCTACTTGTTTAACATCATCAAATCCGAATTTCAATCACAACCTCAGAGCTTCTTTCTTCATACTTATTATGATGAAGAAGCAGCATAAGTTTTGTCGATGCTTTTCAACATTTCATCATCATGAAGCCTTTGCTGCTGTTCTTCTTCAATCTTTACTCTCACAGCTTCCATCTGTGAGGTGGGAGTGATGGGCATGGGTTTGGCTTTAGCCAATGTTAGGACTGCAGACAGAGGCAGCCTATCTTCTTCCACATCATCCTCTTCTTCTTCTTCTAGCCTCAACACCCTTCTCTTCTTCTTCTTAGGTGCATCATCGGCTGTTGGTTTAGAGGGTAAGGGAGTTGGTTTTGTGGGTTGTGATTGTGGTTGTTTTGGAGAGGGAATGTTGACAGGCTGAGTTAGCATTTTGGCGGTGAGTGTTGCTTTTGAGTGTTTGGCTAGCTCAGTCCTGCTCCCTGCTCCTGCTTCATTCAAAGCTTCGACTACTAACCCCTTAGTGTATGCCTCAGACGAACAGATCTTGGAGGTTATAGCCAAGATACTGTCCCTGGTCCATGATTTAATCTCGATCAATGATCTCCCAAGATATTTTGCAATGAATCTGATCATGATCTCTAGTCTCTCTCTTTCTAATGCATCATAACTTGCCCATCTTGAGTTAATTTCCTCAACTTCAAGTCTCCTGATCTCTGAGTCAAGTTGTGCAGTATCGAACCCTTGTCTATAGAGTTGATCAATAATGGCATCCATGATTTACTATGGGTAGCATCTGCCAATTGATCATCTCATCGAGTTGGAGCTCTTTCTCTTTTCCTTCACCCTTCCTCTTCTTATATGTGACATGAAAGTCTTTGTGACTTTCACTCACTTGATCATTTTTGGTTCCCTTCACAGACTCCTCTTCCTTCTTAGTTTTCTTTTCTTTCAGTTTGCTCTCCCTCTTTGCTTTCACTGACTGACTCTCCCCCTTTTTTGGTTGCATTGGTTGCAAGGGTTTGAGTAGCAGAAAGCCTTGTGCTCACAATCTCCTCCACCAGGGGTTGTATGATTGAGGGAAGCCTCTCATCCATGGTTTTGATCACAACGTCTGTGATCATTGGGGTGATGAGAGGTAGAGTTTGCTGAAAGATAGCAACTGTTTGCTCAGAGGGGTTCTGTCCCTGAGAAGCAGTGCCAGAAACAGAAGCTGGTGGCTTGGAGTTTTGAGTGGCTGAGTGTATGGGAGACCTTCAGGTGAAGGTGCCATCTGTGGGTTTATGTTGGTGGCAGATGGACTTGCTTCTTGAGAGAATTGGTAGAGTAGTCTTTGTAGTCTACTGACTTCTTCCTCAAGAATGTGTTCTGGGCCAGAACATCATAAAAGAAGCCCAGGTCATCATCAGCAGATGCTGAATCACCTGACCTCCTGCTTGTAGTAGGATGTACATGCACTAGGTGTAGACCAGTTTTAGCATGTGCCCCTTTTTCTTGGAACTGGGGACTTCCAGCCTCAGGACTATGTCCTTCATCAGAGCTGTTGCCTCTAGTGAGGTCTTAGCTATGGTACCAGCCTCATTTTGATCATGTGCTGATTCAGAAGAGGTGGCAGCCTCACTAGATGTTCTAATCTCCATATCCACACCAGGAGATAGAACGTGTAAACCCCGGTGCTGTGGGTTGTCAGAAGCATGGTGATCCTCGTCCTCAATAGCTGTGGTTCTCCCCTTTGTGGTGGTTGTTGGGGAGGAGGAGAGGCATGCAGCTGAGTCAGCACATTTGCAATGATAATGGTGGACTTTGGGGGGCGGTTGCGTGGGGAGATGGGGTAAAAGCAGTGTGCACCTGGGGAGAATGGTGCTCTTCAATGGCAATCTCCTCAAATGAGGAAGATCCCAGATTTGTGGGTACCCCTTCTGTGGTTGCTGCAGGCTCCTTTTGAGAGGAATCCTGAGCGGCTGTGGCTGGGAGAGTCCTTGTATCCACTAGGGGGTTATAACCAGTGGATATAGCCTGAGTTTCTTTGCAGGGGCATCCTCAGGGGACTCATTTCCCTGAGTAGCCTTTTTGGTCTTCTCTTTAGTGGGTTGGTGGGGACTTTGGATTGGAGGTGGTGGCTGTGGGTTCCAGCTGCGTGGGTTTGCGCAGCTTGGCAGCCATTTTGAGTGATTGGTCAGAGTTGTGCCGGGAGTATACTTCAGGCAATACAGCCATAGCAGGGACTCCCAGGCCAACAAGTCCCTCAGCTTGAAGCTGGTTTTCAATTATGGCCATTATGAACCGAGGATATATATCCAACGGTTAGCAGTTTGTTTTTGGGCCATATCCTTGAGCTCTAAAAATAGTATTTCAGAAAAATTTAAAGGTTGTTGCTCAAGGATGGAGTACATTACCTGTTTCCACCTTGTGGACATTTGATCCTATGATGAAGTCTTGGAGGCAAGGCATACATTTACCATATGAAATATGAGACGTTCGGCATCCGGGAAATGTTTCTTCAGTAAGGTAGATGCACTCAAGCCCTGGTATCCATGGTGGGCAAATGATTAATCTGTTGTGCCCTTTGGATAACCAGTTGGGAAAGTGGCATCATCAGATTAAGGGTTTGGTGAAGAGTGTCTGGAGTGATGACCACTTTTTGGCCATGGACAAACGATTGAAGAGACTCTGTGTCGTTCTCCTCAGAGACCAAAGTGACGTTTGTCCAGAATGGTTAAGGGATGCGGCATATATGGTGGGATTTACCAGAAACGCCGTCTTGTAAGGTGATTGAACCATTAAATCAATGGCGTAGTGAAACTTGGTCCAGTATGGCGATTTGGTGAGATGTGCGACACAGTTGTGTCGTGGTTTTAGTTGCATGGTCGCCATTGATGAAGAGAGGGTAGAGAGTTTTTGAACGTTAGGTTTGAGAAGAGAAGATAAAAACTCTGAAGGTGGGATAAGGAATTTAAAGGGTCGGGTTAGAAAACGAAGAAGTTTTGGTGTGAGTCATCAGTTGTGAAACTACTGATGACGTGGTATTAACCGTCAGACGTTGAAACAGCTGAAGTCTCTCATTTAGTCATCAGTAGTTATAAAACTACTGAAGACAGTTTGACTTCAGGTGATGAAACAACCGAAGACTTGGTATTAGTCATCAGTAGTTGTGAAACTACTGAAGACAGTGGTTTTGTCAGCAGTTGTTGTAAACAGCTGAAGACTTGGTGTTAGTCTTCAGTAGTTGTAAACTACTGAAGACATGGTTTTGGCTTCAGTTGTTTTGAAACAACAATTGTAGAAACAATGAAGAGAAATTACTCATCAGCTGTTTTTGTCAATTCTTAGCTTTTCAGCTGTTTCATACTGTCCTCAACACTTACTCAGCAGACTTTGCATCTGCTTTTCAGGTGTTTCATAGGACGTCATATATACTGTTTGTTGTACTGATTTCAGTAGTTGTAACTACATCAGTAGTTGTAACTACATCAGTATTGTAACTACATCAGTAGTTTAGAACAGATAAAGTACTTCAGTACTTGTGAGGCATTTTGGCCTTCAGTAGTTATAAAAACTACTGAGGGTGAAAGAACTCATAAGTACTTATATGTGACATGGTTACCAATGATCACCAGTACTTATTACTGAGATCATCAGTAGTTGTCACTTATTCTAGCTGCAGCATACCAAGCCTTAACACCAGGTTGTGGAAAGTTGAACTATCCAAAGGCTTAGTAAAAATGTCTGCAAGCTCATCAGCACTAGGCACAAACATAGGATTAATTAGACCCTTTTCAAAACAATCTCTTATAAAATGATGTCTAATTTCTATATGTTTGGTCCTAGAGTGCTCGACTGGATTTTTGACAATGCGAAGAGCTGAAGCACTATACCTTAATAACGGAGTCTTAGTCTCTGTAATGCCATAGTCCAAAAGTTGATTCTGAAGCCAGAGTACTTGGGATGTACAACTTGCAGCAGCAATGTACTCGGCTTCAGCAGTGGATGTAGCAACAGATTTTTGTTTCTTACTCTGCCAAGAAATCAAGCAGTTGCCTAGGAATTGACATCCACCAGAAGTTGATTTCCTGGTCAACTTACACCCTACATAGTCACTATCAGAGAAAGCAACTAATTTACAAGAGTGCCCAGTGGAATACCATAGACCTAGAGATTGTGTACCTTGCAAATATCTAAAGATCCTCTTGACTGCAATCAGATGAGACTCTTTAGGTGCAGCCTGAAATCTAGCACAAACACATGTAGCAAACATAATATCTGGTCTAGAAGCTGTTAAATACATCAAGGACCCAATCATACATCTATAAAGTGTTTCATCAACCACTTTACCTTTCTGATCTGTATCCATTGTGTGGTGCTGCACATGGGGGTAGAACAGGGCTTACAAATTTGTAAATCAAACTTTTCCAAAAGATCTTTTGTGTATTTGGACTAATGAATGAAAATTCCATCAGCCTTTTGTTTGATTTGCAAACCCAAAAGAACTGTAATTCTCCCATGGCACTCATTTCAAATTCTGTTGCATCAACTTTGTAAAGGCATCACACAACTGAGGATCAGAGGATGCAAAAATAATATCATCTACATAATTTGAACAAGTAGATTATGCTGCCCAGCTTTCTTAATGAATAAAGTCTTATCAATGGAGCCTCTAGTGAAATCATTTTCCAGAAGAAAGTTTGAAATGTCTCATACCAGGCTCTAGGAGCTTTTTCAACCCATAAAGAGCCTTATCAAGATTATACACCCAATTAGGATGTTTATTGTCCTCAAAGCCTGGTGGTTGACATACAAAACCTCTTCTTTAATTTTCCATACAAAAATGAACTTTTGACATCCATTTGAAAATTTTGAGTTTTTGATAAGCAGCATAAGCTAAAAACAATCGAATTGCTTCCAGTCTGGCTACAGGGGCAAGGTTTCATCATAATCAATACCTTCTTCTTGTGCAAACCCCTAAACAACTAATCTGGCTTGTTCTTAACAATAAGCCCATTTTCATCAGTTTTGTTCCTAAAAACCCATTTAGTGCCTATTGCACACTTACCTGGAGGTAGAGGAACCAGTTCCCACACTTGCTGTTTCTTGAACTGAAGAAGCTCAAGCTGCATGGCATCAACCCATCCATTGTCCTTTAAAGCAATGTGATAATTCTTTGGCTCTTGCTGACTGATGAAGAGAGCATAGAAGCAGAAATTTGACAATTGACTTTTGTTGATACGCCAGCAGTGATATCACCAATGATTTGAGACATGGGGTGATTCTTCAGATCTTGATACACAATGAGATCTGTGCAAGTGTTTGTAGCAGGTTCAGCAGCAACAGATGGTGATGGTGAATCATTTCCTTAAAACCAATCAGTGTATGGTAATTCAAAGGAAGTTGAATTTGAGAAATCTCATCAGCATTTGTTGTGGATGGTGCTACTGGAGCTACAGGAACATCAGGTCTAGCTGAATCAGGCAGTTGATCACTAAACCTGAAGAGGTGAGTACTGCTATCATCATCATCATCAGCACCAGCAGTACCACCAGGTGGTGAACTGTTGACAGGAGCAACAGCAGGAGTTTGATAAGGAACATATTGCAGTATGTCCAAATCAAATAGCTCCACAGGGCTTTGTGGAATCTTGTCCTTAGGAGATTCATTAAACTTAACATGTAGAGTCTCTTCAACCATCTTTGTTCTGCAGTTGAAGACTCTGTATGCTTTGCAAGTTGATGAATAACCAACAAAGTACCCTGCATCCACCTTAGGATCAAATTTTGGAGTTGATCCCGTGTGTTGAGAATGAAACAAGGACACCCAAATGCTCTGAAGAATGAAATTAGAGGGGCCAAATATGAAGAATTCATATGGAGTCTTCATCAACCTCTGATTTACTAGAACTCTATTTTTGACATAGCAAGCTGTATTGACAACTTCAGCCCAAAAAGTCATTGGCAGTCCAGATCAGCCAACATGGACCTTGCAGCTTCAATAAGGGTCCTGTTCTTTCTCTCCACTACTCCATTTTGCTCAGGAGTTCTTGGGATGCTAAACTGCCTCTTGATTCCCTTGATAAGTAAAACTCATCAAGTGTGTGGTTTCTAAATTCAGTACCATTATCACTCCTCACACACTTAACTGGTAGGGAATACTGCTTCTCAACGTGTAACACAAAGTTCATAATGGACTGTGCAGCCTCATCCTTTGAATGCAAGAAGAAAGTCCATACAAATCTGGAGTAATCATCCACAATTACCAGACGGTATTTCTTCTTAGCCATACTCATCACTTTCACAGGACCAAAGAGATCCATGTGAATAAGCTGTAAGCAGGCAGTGGACTTAGGTTCTTCTATGGAGAGAAATGAAGCTTTGTGCTGTTTTCCTTTTAAACAAGCAGTGCAGTTATCTTCACACCTGAACTCCTTCATAGGCAGTCCCCTTACTAAACCATGGTTTATCATCTGATTCATGTTTTGAGATTAACATGACCCAGCCTTCTATGCCATGATAGATCTTGGGTGGGGGGAAGCTTGGAAAATAGGCAAGGATGGCCTTTGAGATCTATTTTCTTGGAAAGATCTAAGGCATACACTCTTCCTGTCCTGTTGGCCTTTAGGAGAGTGTGTTCATCCAGCACCTTATCAATCAAACTTAGAACTTTGGATGACAGAATACGACAGTTCTGACTGGTGAAAAGAGCAACATGGTCTTTGTCACACATTTGACTGACACT
Organism: Flaveria trinervia; assembly: GCA_025506515.1. Taxonomy (NCBI): domain Eukaryota; kingdom Viridiplantae; phylum Streptophyta; class Magnoliopsida; order Asterales; family Asteraceae; genus Flaveria; species Flaveria trinervia. The sequence continues at coordinate 28,857,248 of CM046458.1, read as the reverse complement.
CAAGAGGTTGTACTTGAGATTTTACCACATGGTTAACATCATCAAACTTTATTTCCCCATTGGAAACAAAGCCTTTGCCGATGATGTAACCCTTTGCATCATTGCCAAATGACACAAACCCCTTCCTTCCTTGAGAGTAGTCATTAAGAACTGATCTGTTTCCTGTCATATGCATGGATCCTCCACTGTCTACATACCAGATGCCTCTGAGGTATGTGAAGAAGAACCCTGCAAAATACAACAAATTAGTTAGATTTTGAGACCCAAACCTTTTTGGTCTTGGGCCTGTTCTCATCAACAGATGGTAAACTAACATGTTTGTTGGAAACAACAGCCTGAGAGGAAGAAGCTGGTGAAGAAAAGGAATCCTTTGGCTTGGACCCCCTTTCTGTGGTTTCAACATAGGAACATCTAATTGGTTAACTCTTCCCAATAGATGTTGAACCATCATAACCAGCTGTGTCTGATTTTGGGATAAGGCTTTCAGCTCTTCAAACACATTGGCATTGGAGTTTGATAAGTTCCTATGTTGCACCTTCTTCTTTTGAGCAATCTCAGCTGTTACCTGTTTAACCCCTTCCTTTTTGGATTTCTGTTTGGACTTGAGGGTTACAAGATTTGATGTTGCTGGTACAAATGTGGCTCCAAACTCAGTTTTCATTTTAACCATTTTCTTTGAATTTCTTCTTTATGTTTGAGTTTGGATCCCCTTTTGTACCAACAATCATCTGTAAGATGATTGAACAAACCACATACTTCACATGGTTTCTTCTCTTCATCTTATGATGATCATCAACTAAAGAGGATGATACTATTGAAGACTTGCTCTTCAGTACTTTGGAAGCATTATTTGCTTTCTTGACTTCCTCTTTAGTAGTCTTCAAACTCTTTCTACTGACAGTTTTCTTCTCTTCAGTGCTGACAGTAGTTGGAGTTTGAACTTCAGGTGTTAAATCTTGCTCTCCAGTCCTTTCAGGACTTTCAGAAATAACTCCTGAGTTGATCATCTCTTTTATCATGTGAGTCAGCATAGAACCATCAATATCAGCTGATGGGTTCTGAGAGGGCTTAGTGCTGACTTCAACTTTTGATGATGCTCTATCAAAAAGTGAATCACATGAAGAGGTGATTGGTTATTGCTTTCTCCATCAGATTTCACTTCTGCTCTTGAAGCAAAATCTGTAGGAGGAGCAGTGTGATTGTAACCAATACCAAACTTCACATTGGAAGTAGATTGCTTACTAAGAAGCAATCAAAACCTTTGCATGATTGTACCCATCGATCACACTCTACCTGGGTGACTGCAAGGGTTTCTTTGAGACTTCTCTGGTCATTCAGAATAACCTCTAGCTTAGCTTTTCATCATTTAGTTGGCATTTAAGCTTATAAATCTCATCATTTTTACTATTAAGAGCATACTCAAACTCAGCTTTTCTTTTGGAAATGGTTTTCTCAAGTTCAAGTTTTTGATTTATTAATGCTACATTTGCCTCTCTAATGGAGACAAAGGCAGCAATGCATGATTCAGAACATAACTTGGCTTTAGCCTCTGAAGATACCTGAGTTACCTGTGAAGATGATGCATTTGAGCAGGAACCCTCAGTAGACTCCAGGGCCATGAGAGCCAGATTCCAAAAGGACTGTCACCACCATGTTGACCAGCACTGTGAACAGTTGTTCATGACCAGACATGTCATCCGGTAAACTACTCCAGTCTAACCTCTAGGGGTGAAGAAGCTGTGTTGTTGAGGGTGGAGGTTGATGAGATTGAGATGGTTGAGGTTCTGGTAGTGCATGAGGTTGTGGTACTATAGGAACTTGAACTTGATTTGACTGTGGCATGTAATAACAAGGGTTAGGATATGGCATTTGACCCTGAGGAACAAAATATGCAGGAGATTGTGGTTGAGAATGATGACTAGAATTGAAAGGATGTTGCCCTCTGTGTTGTTGACTATTGCCAGGGAAAGTCACAAAAGGTGCAGAGGAATTAGATCCAGATGATCTGCATTCTCTAGTAAAGTGTCCAAGCCTGTGGCATTTGTGACACTTCAACTTACTCTTGTCAAAACCAACTTTGTTTTGCCAGAGAGTCCTGGGAACTTTCTTCTAGTTCTTTTGTAGAACTTCTGAGATCTGATATTTATCAAGGCCATTTGGCTCAAAATATCCATCTCTTCTAAGTCATCATCAACAATCCCCTTAAGATCATCCATGATGAAGCATAGATTGTCATTATTACATCCAGTAAACTGACTATCAACACTCACAAATGCAGAATCAGAAGTGTTTGAAGAGAAATCAATATGCTTATCATACTGGCATTCAGATGAAGCATATTCTAACTCATGACCAACCAAGGTAGTGTTGCCTGGTACAAAGTCTTTAGTGAGCTTTCCAGATGAAGACAGTTTTCGTTTCTGTTCTATCTCTCTCTCAAATGTGAGCAATTTCCCATGGAGTTGGGTGAGAGATAGTTTGTCCAAATTTGCATTGGAGCGTAGGACAATAGTATATGTGTCCCATCTCTCAGGCAGTGATCTGAGAAATCTGTTATTCATCTGGCTCTTGGTGTACTCATGTTTGACCATTTTAATTCAGAGATCAAACAAGAGAACCGCTCGAACTGTTGAGTCAGTGTCTCACCCTTCTATGAGAGAATGTCTCATATTGTTGGGCAAGGATTTCTCTATTATTTTCCAAGACCTCATCTGTTCCTCCAAATTGTTCTTTCAAGGCATTCCAGAGGTCATGGGCAGTTTCATGATGCATTAGCCCAGAATAGATTTCATTAGGCAGTGCCATGGCCAAATTCCATGGGCTTTTGCATCAATCTCAAACAACTTCTTATCCTCATCTGAGTATTGCTCCATCCTCTTCGGAACCATTTGATTGGTTTTGGGTTATTCACCATAGGCTTGTGTGGACCATGTACCACTGATGTCCAACAACCTGCGCTGTTAACAGACAGGTGATGGAGCATTCGTCGTTTCCATATGTTATACTCATTCCTAACCAGCATTGGAGGCTTGGTTGAGGAACCAGTATTGTGAGGATCATTGGAAGGAGTAGTCATTTTGAGTCCAAATACAATTTAATTCAAGCTTTTAATGTTTTTATAAAGACCACGACAGACTCAATGAAAACCAAGAGAAAATCTTAGGATGATTGACCAGAAAACACAGAAAATTCAATCTCTATAACCGTTTCTTGCAAAACACAAAATGCTAATTCAATCAAACTTGGATCTTGAATAGCAGTTTCAATGATCAATTATTTGATCGATCAATGATTAACCCGCTCTGATACCAATTGTCAGGATCAGTGATCACAAGTTTGATGTAATGGAGCGTAACACAGCGGAATAAGAACAAGAATTAGACAAATTGTAGCAAGAATTTGATACTCGTATGCATTAAGAACAAATACGGTTATAACGAGAGAATATATTTCTGTAACAAGGAATGTTTCAATAATATCGAATATTCTGATCAAATCATTCATTTATTACAATAGGTTGACACTCCTTATATAGAGTGCAATCGCTGCTGTTATCACGGGAAAGTGACAACTGGCAGATCTATTACAAAAATAACTAACTCTTAACAAACTACTGAAATGTTCACAACTACTGAGAACATATCAGAGTGTTAAGTACAAAATAAGAAACTACTGATAAGAAACTACTGAAACTACAATGACTGAAGAACAAGCTCTTCAGTCGTTTTACAAAACTACTGATAAATATAAAACTACTGATGAGCACAACAACTGAAGAAGTATTCTTCAGCTGTTGTGTCAAACTACTGAAAAGATAAAACATAAAACTACTGAAAGGTAAACCGTCACAACTACTGAAGAAGACCTCTTCAGCTATTGTGACAACGTCTGATACTTTGGTCTTCAGCACTTGTGTCTTCAGACTTTGTCTTCAGCACTTGTGTCTTCAGACTTTGTCTTCAGCACTTGTGTCTTCAGATTTTGTCTTCAGCACTTGTGTCTTCAGACTTTGTCTTCAGCACTTGTGTCTTCAGACTTTGTAATCAGCTGTTGTCTTCAGCTGTTGTGGTCTTCAGTAGTTGTTGTGACGTCTGTGGGACTTAAAGGTTTTTCTGATCCGGCTCATTGGTTCTTTTGGTCCAACACGTTCCACCACCACCTTATGTTCCACCACCTCTGTAGAGTCTAATGAAGAGGCTGATGCACCTAAACATCTTTAGTCTTTCCTACATGTTGCACAAGTGCATCGAAGTAGAATGCTTCGGAAGTTTCACATGTGCAATAGAAATACTCTAAGTGTGAAATCTTCCGAAGCCAAGACCAACATCTTCCGAAGCCAAAGATGAATTCTTCCGAAGCCTCAGAGACAAAGTCTTCCGAAGCTTAAAGTTCATGAAGACAGATTTCTTCCGAAGACTTTTAGTAACATGCTTTATCTGATGTACTGTTCTATAAAGCTGGACACCTTTCCGCTGTAACTCTGCAAGTCACCAACTAACATGGTTTGGTGAAAAGGTCCATGCTTTTGGTAACTGTACATTGAGGTCTTGAGTCGGTAACTTTCTACTTTATGTACTTTATCCTTTTTGTAATAGATAAGGATGTGAGCTATGGCATGTCATAGTCACTAGTCAAAAGGCAATCTCCCTTTTGACTCTACAATTGATTTTGTGTGAGTCTAGTCAATTGTATCCGGCTGGCTTTCAAAGTATAGCTTGCTGTAGGATATTGTATAAGTATCTCATGTTCTTGTATCTTTCGAATATGCTTTTGTAACACTTGTAATAGAACATAGAGAAGGCAATATACTGCATTCTTGAAAACCAAATACTTGTCTTCTTAAGTGTCATTACTTGGTTAATCTAGTTTCTTGTTTGATCTAAGTTTAGTTTATCTCCTCTTTGTGTTGTTGTGTTGTTACTTATACCCTTCAACGATCCTGCATTTGGTATCAGAGCGTTCCAGACTCTTGATATAAGATCTCACCATCTTTAGATCCCTCACACACACAAATACTAAACTTTTCAAATGGCAGCCATTACCAAAACTGAAATGGAAACTGGAACTATGAACAAGTCCCTACTGATCACTCTTGATGATTTGACACTTGGTGTTTAAGAATGGAAGGTTTCATCAGGTCTCTTGATTCAAGAATGTGGGAATCTATTGAGAATGGACCTTTCATACCTAGCACACCTTCTGCTACTGGTGCTGGTATGATTCCCAAAGATGTGGCTAACTACTCTGATGAAGATAGGAAAAGAGTAGAGATAGATAGAAAAGCCATGACAGCTCTTCAAACTGCCCTTCCAAACTCTGTGTACAGAGGTTTCAAGAAGTGCAAAACAGCCAAGCAGCTGTGGGATGCACTGAAACTAATGTATGAGGGTTCTTCTGAAGCCAAGGAGAACAAGAAGGATCTCCTGAAGCAGCAGTTTGAAAGCTTCACCTTCAAAACAGGTGAAACCATGACTCAGCAGTACTTCAGGTATGTTGAGATTGTGGATACCCTTGTGGATGGAGGAGTTTCTCTTGAAAACAGAGACATTGTAAGGAAGTTCATGTCCTCACTTCCTAGGCAATGGACACACTACTGTGTGGTGATCAAGAGAACTAAAAATCTCAAAACTCTTACTCTGACAGAATTATATGGGATTCTCAGTGGCTACCAGATGGTGATGAACATGCAAGGTTCATCTGGCAACTCCAACAATCAAATAGGTTCAGCCCTACATGTGGTTGAAAGGGATAGCATAGAACCCAAACATCATCTCTTATGCTACCCTAACAACTCACCCAAGGGTCCTTTCATCACCTTCCTAGAGACACCAAGGGAGAACTACACTCAAGGAAGCCCATTCCAAGAGACAAGCTCTTCTCAAGCTTTTGTGTCTTCTGATGAAAGTTGTGGAAACTCTCTTTTCACTGTTGAAGACCTAGACTGTATCCATCCAGATGATCTGGAATATATGGAAAAGTCCAGCAGATAGCTCTTCTCACTCACAAAGCCAAGAAGTTCTACAAAAGGACTGGAAGGAAGTTTCCAAGCAATGCAACCATTGGAAAGTTTGGACTGGACAAAGGCAAAGTCAAGTGTTACAACTATAACTTGATGGGCCACTTTGCCATAGAGTGTAAGGCACCTAGAACAGATCTTGTGAGAATGTTTCAAGTCCGGATTGGTTGTTTGATCTTGATTTGGTTACCAACTATTTTAACAAATCTTGTGAGAATGTTTTAGGATCTACAGAAAATTTAAATACAGAAGATCCTGATCCGAGATTTGAGCTAGGAAGATCTTCAAGATATATATCTTCAGCTCCAGTTGGAACCACTTCTGCAAATGAGGTTTCTGTCAGCCCAACAATGACAAATTCAGCTGATACATCTGGTATGCCTTCAAATTCCAGCTCAGAGGTTCTACAACCAGATAAGAACACCTTAACTATGGAAGACAACAATGGTGATGGTGACAGTGACCAAGAATTTCTTGATGCCACTAACCACACCATAGATGAGAACATCAATGATGTCACACACCGTTTCGATAAAGTTTCACTTGAAAAGTGTGCTGATGTGGTGGGAGAAACATCTATGCCAGATCTAAAATTTTCAAATCTAGATCTTTCTCAACAACTTGCTATGATCCCTCAGCTTAGGATCCACAAGTCTCACCCTACCACAAACATCATTGGAGATGTTGTCTCAGGGGTAAAGACAAGAGGACAAACCCATGAAGCAAATGTTTGTCTTCATTCTTGTTTTCTATCCCAGATAGAGCCAAAGAAAGTTGATGAAGCTCTAGAGGATGGAAGTTGGTTGAAGCTATGCAACAAGAGCTGCTTCAATTCAAAAGGCAAAAAGTTTGGAACCTTTCCTCTTCCTTCTGGAAGACTACCATTGGAACCAAATGGGTGTTTAGGAACAAGAAGGATGATAGAGGCATCATCATCAAGAACAAAGCTAGATTGGTTGTTCAAGGATACACAAAGAAGAAGGGATTGACTACACTGATGTCTTTGCTCCAGTGGCAAGATTAGAAGCCGTTAGGATATTCCTGGCATTTGATGCATCCAAGAACTTCAAGGTCTTTCAACTTGATGTGAAGAGTGCCTTTTTGTATGGAGTAATAGATGAAGAGATTTATGTCAAACAGCCACCTGGTTTTGTAGATCCTGATCATCCTGATTATGTCTGCAAGCTTGACAAAGCTCTCTATAGGCTGCACCAGGCACCCAGGAAGTGGTATGAGACACTGTCTGAGTATCTCTATAAACATGGATACAGGAGGGGTACTATAGATGGAACTCTCTTCATCAAAGGACAAGGAAAAGACATATTGATAGTTCAAGTATATGTGGATGACATCATCTTTGGTTCAACTAATCCAAAGCTTTGCACAGACTTTGAGAAGCTGATGAAAGACAGATTTGAAATGAGTGCCATGGGGGAACTCAATTTCTTTCTGGGAATTCAAGTGAAGCAAGTTGAAGATGGCATCTTCATAAGTTTGTCAAAATATGTTCAGGACATACTCAAGAGGTTTAATATGACTGACTGTAAGATTGCTAAGACACCCATAGCCAGAAACCACTCTCTTGGTCCTGATCTTGAGAGGGAGAGTGTAGATGAGCATTTATATAGGGCTATGATTGGGTCTCTTATGTATCTTACTGCTAGCAAGCCTGATATCATGTTTGCTACATGTATTTGTGCAAGATATCAAGCCAACCCTAAGATGTCTCACCTTATCACTATCAAGAGGATTCTAAGATACCTCAAAGGTGCATCAACACTTGGACTATGGCATCCCAAGAATTCTGACTTCAATCTGTATGCCTATACAGATAGTGATTATGGTGGTTGCAACATGGCTGCAAAGTCTACATCTGGGGGATGTCAATTTCTTGGTGGAAGGGTTGTCTTATGGCAATGCAAGAAACGATCCTGTGTCTCTACATCAACTGCTGAAGCTGAATACATTGCTGCTGCAAGCTGCTGTGCTCAAGTACTTTGGATTCAAAATCAGATGCTGGACTATGAGTTAAACTTCAAGGAGACTCCCATTCACATAGACAACAACAGTGCTATCTCAATCACAGAAAACCCTGTGCAGCACTCAAGGATAAAGCACATCAATATCAGGTATCATTTTTATAAGAGATAACTATAAAAAGGGATTAATTAAACTAATCAAGGTTCACACAGATGAACAATATGCTGATCTGTTTACAAAGGCTTTTGATGAACAGAGATTTAAATATCTTATATCAGCTATTGGGATGATTAACCTTGAATAGATCTTTGTTAAAAGTAATTCTTATTATTTCTTAAAATATGTGTGTTCTAAGTTGTCTAGTTCATCACTTTCATAAGCTCATGTTTTCTTTGGATGGAAATTTCTTTTTGAAGATTTTTCTTAGATTTTTGAAAATTTCTGATACTGCGGAAGTTATGTGTTTAACTTCAGAAGTAAATCATGCCTTCAAAATAAATAACTGTCTAAGAAATTTACCTTCGGAAGAGTTTTCAAACTTATCTTCCGAAGCTAAAATACTTGTCTCAGACACTTAATCATTTTCAAGGACCATTTACTTCTGAAGCAAATTTAACTCTCGGAAGCTTTGTTAGTTTACACACAAAGCACTCAAGTTTTAATTTCTTTTCCGAAGCAAAATTTTCAAACCCTCTCTCATATAATAAAACTTCCGAAGATAATTAACCTTCGGAAGCTTTTTGTTTTCCAAGAAAACTACTTTTTGAGCAAAAAGTAAACTGCTTTTTAGAGGTGGGACCGACATCCGGATTTCAAAGTTTATCCTCTTTCATTAAACTTTATCTGAAATCCCTCTCTCATATAAACTCAATGGTTTCCCCCTATTTCTATCATATGTTCTTCCTCTAAACCTAAAACCCTAAATTTCTCTCTGAAATTTCTTTCTTTCTTCTTTCTTCTCCCTAAGCTACTTCAAAATGGCCAACCTTGCTCACAGAATTGATCCCAACTTTACCATGTAGTTACACAGACAACACAATCAAGTTGCTCTGTTACACTCTAAGAAAGATCCTCATTTCTCAGAGGTTTTCCGTTTCTTATCTCTGTCCAACTACTTCACCTCCCTAACCATTGATCCTCCACTCAATGAGGATCAGTTGCTTGAATTCTCGAAGACCTGCCAAGAGGTCATTATGGATGGGGAGAAGGCACTGTCTGCCACAGTGCAGGGGAGAACAATCTTCATCACTCCGGCCATCATCAACCGACATCTTCAGCTGGATGATGAAGAAGGTGAGGTGTTTTTCCCAAAGGAAGCTGTCAATCATTCGTTTCAGCAGATGGGATATGAGGGAGATTTCTCTGTAAAGACTTCAGGAAAGGGAAGGTCTCATCCCAATGGAGATTCCTGCTCCATGTGGTCATCCACAGCTTATCAAAGAAGCATGGTGGATGGGACTAGATTCCTGAAGATCTATCCTTCATAGTCCATGGAATGGTTCAAAGGGTCAAATTCAGGTACTCTCAGTTTATGTCCTAGATATGTCCAGTACATTCTTAACTGTGAACTGGGCTCACAGTTAAGGGAAACATGTAACATTCTTAAATTGGGCCAGATGAAGCCCGACATTTTAAAATACTAAGAAAGTCCATTGTTGGATTCTCTGGGGTAGAAACAGCCCTAGTCCCAAAAATTTTAGAGCTCATTGCTCAAGGTGACAACCTAGCAGCAGAAGCTAGTGTTGAACCCACACCTGCTACTTCCCAGCCACCCACACAGCCTCAAATCTCCATCACCTACCAAAGAAAATCCAAACGAACTCCTGCTCAGGCTATTAGTCTGTGGAGGCCCCCATATACTCACCTATACAGGAAGAAGTGGACACTAGAGCTCCCACTTCTCTTGAGGAGCAAACCATTCCCATCTCTTCAAGAATCAATGCTGAGGTTCCTCATGCTCATCCTGATAAGCTCATTAGCCCTACCGCCTTAAGCCATCACTCTGAGTCTCAACACTCAAGTGATCAACCTTCAGGGGACAGTTACCATCCCCAGCCTATTGATCTCAACCAACCCATTCCCAACCTTGAGTTCTATACAAATGAAGATATAGGTTTTAGTGAGTACAATGAATCTCTCTTCTTTCCCTCTACTCAAAGAGAGTTGAGTACTTCTGAGTCTCCTACATCTATCCCACATCAGTCACCTACAACTGAGGTGGACACTCCTAAACCTGTTTAGGATGTCCATATGGAAGAGGCTCTCACTTCTGAAAGTGATTACATCATTAAGACCTCAACCATGGCAACTCAACCCACTGACATCTCAACTGAGACTGCCAGTGAGCAGAGGAAATCCAGTAGCCAAGAACTGGTCATGAGAGAGAGAACTCTGGTCCAATCTTCTCCACCCCCAGTGATTCTTCTGATGAAGATGATGGGGATCTGAGACTAAAAGTGAAAAAACTATCTAAAACATGCACTTACCTAGTCTCAAAGGTAAGTCACCTTGAATCTCTTTGACATGAGAAGACACTTTGACAGCCAGAAGGATCCTGATCATCTTATGAAGAAAGGAATGGTGATCATCCTAATGAGGACTGTTAATATCATAAGTTTTCTAAGTGTTTTGGTAGCATCAGCCTAGGGGGAGTTTGTAGAGTCTAATGAAGAGGCTGATGCAACCTAAACATCTTTAGTCTTTCCTGCATGCTACACAAGTGCATTGAAGTAGAATGCTTCGGAAGTTTCACATGTTCAACAGAAATACTCTAAGTGTGAAATATTCTGAAGCCAAGACCAACATCTTCCGAAGCCAAAGATGAAGTCTTCCGAAGCCTTAGAGACAAAGTCTTCCGAAGCTTCATGTTCATGAAGACATATTTCTTCCGAAGACTTTTAGTAACATGCTTTATTTGATGTACTGTTCCATAAAGCTGGACACCTTTCCGCTGCAACTCTGCAAGTCACCAACTAACATGGTTTGGTGAAAAGGTCCATGCTTTTGGTAACTGTACATTGAGGTCTTGAGTCTGTAACTTTCTACTTTATGTACTTTATCTTTTTTGTAATAGATAAAAATGTGAGCTATGGCATGTCATAGTCACTAGTCAAAAGGCAATCTGCCTTTTGACTCTAAAATTGATTTTGTGTGTGTCTAGTCAATTGTATCTAGCTGGCTTTCAAGGTAAAGCCGGCTGTAGGATGTTGTATAAGGATCTCATGTTCTTGTATCTTTCGAATATGCTTTGGTAACACTTGTAATAGAACATAGAGAAAGCAATATACTGCATTCTTGAAAATCAAACACTTGTGTTCTTTGTGTTATGTCTCATATATTACTTGTGTTCTTAAGTGTTATTACTTGGTTAATCCAGTTTACTGTTTGATCTAAGTTTAGTTTATCTCTTGTTTGTGTTGTTGTGTTGTAACTTATACCCTTCAACGATCCTGTAACCTCCATATCCAGGTCGTTTGAGACAACAAAGAATGGAGGCACAATACAACAAATTCCTTGGGTTGTTCAAGCATATGCATATCAATCTGCCGTTGGTGGAGGCCTTAGCACAAATGCCAAACTACACTAAGTTTCTAAAAGGTGTCTTTTCAAACAAAAAGAAACTGCAAGAGTTATTATACGTAGTTTTGAATGAGGAATGCTCTACAGTTCTTCAAAACAAACTACCTTAAAAGATGACTGATCCAGGAAGTTTCACCATACCTTGCCTAATAGGAAATGTTTCTGTCAGTAACGCGTTAGCTGATTTAGGTGCAAGCATTAACCTTATTCCTTATGCGGTTTTCGAAAAATTAAACCTAGGTGAACCTAGACCTACCCGTATGAGCATCCAGTTAGCTGACCGTCTGTCAAATATCCGAGGGGCATCATTGAAAATCTCTAAGTTAAAATTGACAAATTTGAATTTCATGTTGATTTTGTGATCCTTGACATGGATGAAGACAAAAATGTTCCACTTATCCTAGGTCGACCTTTCTTAGCGACTACTCGAGCTCTCATTGATGTTTGTGCAGGCAAACTCACGCTTAGAGTAGATGTGGAGGAAGTAACTTTTGATATAGGCCAATCCATGAAACACCCTCAACATCATGATGACTCACTCTATTACGTTGATGCTTGCAATTCGATCATAAGTTGTCATTTGGAGAAAACTCTTCAAAATGAAGCTTGCAACACTCAATTAATAGAAGTCCAAATCACCGAACCCATTTGTGAGAACCAAATCATTCAAGAACTTGAAGTTCATGAAACATCATTTCATCAAGAAGCATTTGAGATCACTGAGCAAGACCTAGAACCAAAAGCCAAACCTTCTATAGAAGACCCTCCAGTTTTAGAGCTCAAAGAACTACCATCTCATCTCGAATACGCAGTTCTTGAAAACACAACTCAACTTTCTGTCATAATCTCATTCGCCTTATCAATTGATGAGAAGAACAAGTTGCTCAATGTGCTTAAGGCATACAAACGAGCAATTGCATGGAAAATCATGGACATCAAGGGAATCAATCCATCCTTTTGCACTCATAAAATATTGATGGAGGAGAACTTCAAATCCTTCATTCAACCTCAAAGACATTTAAACCCGAGCATGCAAGAGGTGGTGAAGAAAGAAGTAATCAAACTGCTAGATACCGGTTTGATTTACCCTATTTCTGATTCATCTTGGGTCAGTCCCGTCCAAGTTGTTCCAAAGAAAGGAGGAATGACTATTGTAACCAAGAAAAGAATGAGCTTATTCCCACTCGTACGGTTACCAGATGAAGAGTTTGCATAGACTATCGTAAACTCAATGACGCCACAAGGAAAGATCACTTCCCTCTTTCTTTAATCGACCAAATGCTTGAGCGATTATCTGGAAAAATATTCTATTGTTTCCTGGATGGTTTCTCAAGTTATTTTCAAATCCATATTGCTCCAGAAGATCAAGAGAAGACGACATTCACCTGTCCATATGGCATATTTGCTTATCAGCGAATGCCCTTTGGATTATGTAATGCTCCTGCTACATTTCAAAGATGCATGGTAGCAATTTTTCATGACATGATTGAACACTCAATGGAAGTTTTTATGGATGATTTCTCCATCTTTGGAAACTCATTTGAGCAATGTCTTAAAAATCTGGAAAAGATGCTGGTTAGATGTGAAGATTCTAACCTTGTTCTAAACTAGGAAAAGTGCCACTTCATGGTTATAGAAGGAATAGTGTTAGGACACAAAATCTATCGAGTAGGGCTTGAAGTCGATCAAGCCTAAGTTGACACTATTTCTAAACTTCCACATCCCACAACCGTGAAAGATATCAGAAGTTTCCTAGGTCATGCAGGATTCTACCGTCATTTCATCAAAGATTTCTCAAAAATCGCTCGACCAATGACTCAACTTCTCGAAAAAGACGCTCAATTCGTATTTTCTTATGAATGCATTAGTACATTCAAATTGCTTAAAGAGAGGCTGGTAACCGCTCCAATCATGGTTTCCCCAGATTGGACGCTACCATTTGAACTCATGTGCGACGCAAGCATTTCGCGGTAGGAGCCGTATTAGGACAAAGGAAAGACAAGCAATTTCACCCAACTCATTATGCAAGCAAAACCCTAAACGACGCAAAAGAAAACTACACCACCACCGAAAAAGAACTTCTTGATGTAGTTTTCGCATTTGAAAATTCCGCTCGTATCTTATCCATTTAAAAACAATTGTTTACACCGATCATGCAGTCCTTCGTTATTTGTTCAACAAACAAGATGCAAAGCCAAGATTGATTCGTTGGATCCTTCTGCTTCAAGAATTTGACATCGAAATTCAAGATAAGAAAGGAGCAGAAAATCTAGCGGTTGATCATCTCTCGCGTCTTGAGGATTCAAGTCCTTCACAAACTAAGGAAGCCATAATAAAAGATAACTTTCCTCACAAATTCATTATGCACATTCAATCCTCAATCGATGAACATCCTTGGTTTGCCGATTTTGCAAATTACTTAGCAAGCGGAATCCTTCTCAAGGGAATGACTTATCAACAAAAGAAGAAGTTCTTTACTCATATCAAACATTACTATTGGGAAGACCCGTATCTATTCAGAATTGTGCTGACCAACTCATTCGAAGATGCGTATACGGAAGAGAAGCAGAACAAATTCTAAGGAACTGTCATGAAGGACCCACCGGAGGACACCATGGAGCAACCTTAACAGCCAAAAAAGTATTTGACTCTGGATTTTACTAGCCCACGATATTCAAAGATGCTCACAACATGGTACACAGCTGTGATGCATGTCAAAAGGCAACCAATATCTCAACACGGGATGAGATGCCTCAAAAACCACTTCAAGTATGCGAGATATTTGATATATGGGGTATTGATTTCATGGGGCCATTCCCGGTGTCATTTGGCAATCGTTACATCTTGGTAGCAATTGATTACCTCTCAAAATAGGCTGAAGCTCAAGCCCTGCCTACTAATGATGCAAGAAACGTTGTCAAATTCCTTAAAAAACTATTTTCTCGTTTCGGTGCCCGCAAAGCTCTAATTAGTGACCGAGGAACTCATTTATGTAACAATCAGCTCGAACGAGCAGTGGAGCGTTATGGAGTTCACCATCGCTTTACAACTGCTTACCATCCACAAGCGAATGGACAAGCTGAAGTCACTAACCGAGGCATCAAACGAATCCTTGAGAAAACTATAGATCAAAACCACAAGGACTGGTCTACCAAGTTAGATGATGCATTATGGGCTTTTCGAACAGCCTATAAGACTCCCATGGGCACAACACCGTTTAAGCTAGTTTACGGGAAGTCGTGTCATCTACCTGTGGAACTAGAGCACAAGGCTTTTTGGGCACTTAAAGTAGTAAACCGGACCAAGACCTTGTGGGAAAGAATCGCTTCCTACAAATTCACGAATTGGAGGAATTGAGAGAACAAGCGTACGAAAACGCTAGGGTTTACAAAGAAAAGACAAGGAAATTCCATGATGCTCGATTAAAGAACACAAAACGTTTTCTGTGGGAGAACGTGTCTTACTGTATTACTCTTGTTTATGTTTGTTTCCCAGAAACTGAAATCATGTTGGTCTGACCTTATACGATCACAAAAATGTGTTTCTGAATGGTGCCATTGAAATTTATAACCACGCAGGTTTAAGTTTCAAAGTAAATGGTCATCATTTGAAACCGTATAACGATGGACCAACCAAGATTCCCTCAGGGAAATTACACCTCCGCCCCGACAAAAACTAAGTGTGGGGAAGGGTCGTGCCGAAGACCCGAAACTTAAACGCGACACCTGTACATAACTTTTTCTTACTTTTTAACAATTTTTAGGTTCTCACAAGCACAAGCATGGGGCCGTGCCTCATCAAGCACGCACCTGACAAATTTCTTTCCACGATCTCCGCTGATGACTCTGGAACGTTGCAGGTCGAATTTAAGACGAATTCTGACAAGCACGGGGCCGTGCCTAGCGAAGCACGCCCCCATGTTCACTTTCCACGACCTGTATATAAATACCACACTTGTTCCATTCTTTCATCACACTCACTCCTATTTAAAAACATCTGAAAAATGAAAGAATCAAGTCACGAAAGTTCCAACTGGAATCCTGCGAAGAAACCGCGTTCTAAAACACGAGAGCCAACGACTCCAGAATATTTCTTCAAGCTGCATGAACTAATCAAGCAACTAACTGAAATGAACCTCGCTGCATCCTAACTCTTAGCTGAACTTATCCAAAAAGTTCAACAGATGAGCGAGGAACTCATTTCTGTTAACCGGCAGCTTGCGGAATTGAGCAACCGCACTTCTCACTATCCCATCCCAAACCTTCCACATGAAATGTGTGGATGTTTCTTTTAGAAGCATTTCGTGATGTGCTAAGTGCGCTGTTGCGCGTTAAAGAGTCTGGTTTTGCTGTTTCAGATTATCGGCTTTTAACGTATCATGTAACCGTAGGACCTTAGGAAATGTAATTTTCAATTTGGCTTGTGTTATATAACTCAGGACTATTTTCGTATTTTTTCTGATGATTTGGAAGTGATAAAACTTAATCGGGAAAATTACATAACGCGCGAAACTGAAAAACGGAACAACAAAAGACCGAAACGAAACAACAACACATGAACACGACCCCATGCTTAAGGTGGCACGACCCCATGTTTGACAAAAAATGACACAAGCTGACATATTTCAGCCTTTTGTCTTGTTCCTCTTCAATTTTGCATGATAAATACTGACCTCAATTGCCTGCAAAGTCGTATCCACTTTCATTTTCACATTGTTTTCCATTTTTCTTTCATCTTTTCAAGAGATCTTTCAAGAGTATTTGATCAAGGGGTTAGTATAATAATTCCTTTGATTATGAAAGTCATTTACATATAGTTAGGTGATTAGGTCTCTAAACAACCGAAATCCTAGCAATTATGTGTAAAGACTTGTTCTTAAGCGTTTTATGGAATGATGAATGCTTTCAACCTACTTGTTCATGTTTATTCTTGTAAGTAGATTAGTGTTAATTAGTATGTTTCGTTAATTATTAGTTTGTTTAGGTAGTTAATTAGTTTGTTTTCTTTTATTATTAACAAGACTATCTTCATAATTCGTGGTGAAATATTTTGTTAATCATATTCAAGAGTTCCCAAGTGGTATTAAACATAAAATATATTTTTGGGTATCTTGAATTATTAACAAATGATTAAAATGTTAAACGTATAATCTTTGATTTTTAAGCAAGAAAATGTTAAACCCATGCTTAATCAACATTTTACAAACACAACCACGCATGCTCGAGTCAAGATTCCATGCCTTATCATGTTAACCACACCCCCACATTTCACAAAACGCATCCCCATGTTCTACAATTTTTTTTCTTGGATGATAAATTTTTTACTATTTTTGAACATGAGTTGCATCATTATGATGTTATGTCTTGAAAAACACATTATTTTCACTAACATCATGAAACTGCTCAAGAAATTTTGTTTATATAGATTAACTTATTTTTAAAATTTCAGGAACATGAATCATCCCTACTTATGTTTTGACGGAAGCTGCGAGAGATGGTGTCATGATAGGCTTCAAAGACTGGTACAAAGGGTCGAAAGATCCCACTTACAAGCAGATGAAGAAACACTAGCGGTAGTCGGACAACTAGAAAGATACAATACACTATTTAGTGTTCAGTGGAAGCGTTTATTCTCACAAAATAGACCTTCCGTTTATGAACTAACTCTTGAATTTTTAGCATCTTTCAAATTTAGCATGAAAGACTCTGACCCTTGGGATAATAATGCAGTTTCATCGACTTGCTGGACATTGGCACAAAGCATCCATTGCCTTGTTCAGTGTCTATCTCGAGATCTACACGGAACAGGAAATGGAGGAGGAAGCAATATCTGGAATGCCGGCGTACCATACCTTCCCAGACAAGGAAAGTAAAGACGCAGAAAGTGGTGCAATGAGGAAAGCATTTTGGGAACGGATTGGAACCAGAGGGTTCAACTCGAGTAAAACAAAAACCAGTCAGATACGAGACCCGCTGCTGCGATACATTCATTGGTTACTTAGTCATTCCATAACAGCTCGTGGTCAAAGTGAGGGAGTTGTTAACTTGAGGGACTTGTTCATTTTATATTGTATGGTTAATCAGTTGCCATGTAATATTGGGTATTTGTTTTGTAATCTTTTTGCCAGGAATGCGATTGCAGGTGCTCCAACACCCATGTTTGGAGGAAGCTGGATTTTGAACTTATATGAGAGCTATGGTTATAACATTGAGGGAACTGAAGGAGTGATGCCAGGACTGTTAGACTTGAGCATTTGCACAAGTATGTACATGGTGACAAGCCTACCATGGGGCAGCCGAGATTCATGGATAAGAAGGGACAAATCTGGGATCCGGCGGACCCCGAAGAAATAATTATGGATCTCGACATGCCAATACAGCCGAAAGGAGCCGGAGCTGGATCTTCAAGTTCATGTACAAGGGAATTCCCAACCATGTTAGACCATTACGAGTCAATACAAACAACTAGCGACCATGCAAGGCGATCATTTGAATATGCCCAACAAGCCTTCAACCGAGTCGAAAGTCTGCATTCCCGAGTCGATGACCTCAGCAACGATGTCACGTACATCAGGAACCGAATGTACCATGAGTGAGGGGATATTCCCCCACAAAGCCTTTGAAAACCGTATCATTTTCGGGGACCCGACACAGTTTTTTGTGCCAATCTATCTTTTAATTTATGTCATTTTGTTTTTATTTTATGTGTTTAGGATTTTAATGCTTTTAATAAATTGGTGACATTTCAGGTGATACCGAGGATTCTAACAATGCGAGGCCAACCAAACACAACTGAAAAATTCATCATTTTTAGGGGAGTTATTTCATTACCCTTTCTCGATCTTGATTATGTTAATCACATTGAGGACAATGTGAATTTTAAGTGTGGGGATGGGCGTAATGCATTTGACTTTGCTAAAAAGGTCCAAATTTAAAACTTTTAAGAAAAGATCACTTACCAAGTAATTTTTGTGACAAGAAGCCAAAATTTTAATTTTTGATAAACCAAATTATAAATATACGTTTTCGAGAAATAAAGAAGTAAATTCATGACGTCCACTTTAGTTAGCCCCGTTGAGCTTAAACGTTTTTATCTTTCAATCACCCGAGCCACCATGTCACTTAACCAAAAAGCCTTCAACAAAACCTGTTTTCGTTAAAGACACGTTTTGGCTTGTAAAAAAATTGGTCTTTTACCGGCAGACCTTAAAGAACTAGAATGCATTCTTTTGATTTCAATTTGCTTTGTTGCCTTCATCACGAAAATCGGGACTTCCCCCTGAAATCCGCGAACAAATCTTCAATCTCATGTTTGACACAAGAAAGAAATAGCGAAAAAGGAACAAGTTCTGCCATTTTGTGGGATTTGAAAAAGTGCTATAAAGAGACGGGTAAAAAGATATGAAAGATACCCGATTGTAGAAATTCGTCTCATAATGGAAAATTCAAAAAGAATCAAACTGAATCTTAATACGAATACACAGAACTAATCCGATTGGGTGCTATTAGGCTTCAAGCCGAACGATCCTTGAGAAAGGAAAGTTTTGTGTATCTTCGGGTAAAAGATGAAGTACGGTTCTTAAAAGCAAAATACGGTCTTGACAATCTGATCTTAAATGAGTCCTCAAGCTAGCATATCCCTTCTAGCTTGAAGTATTGTATAGGGAACCTTTATTGCTTTCCTTGTAGTTTATGTTAGAAAAATAAGCCAAGACCGTCATCTTTAGCAATTAGCCACTTTTTCCAAATATTCCATACCCGAGCCCGAGCCAAATTACAACCCATCAAAGACCTATTGATTTATGCAAGTAAATATCTAAGTAGGTGGAGATTTGATCCCTTAACAAGCATATGATTTCACACGTATTCATACCAGGCAATTGAGTGTATTAGTCATACTTAATCTTGATTATGACACCATATATTGAGCCGAGGGTGAGTGCATCTTGTGAGAAGTGTGGATTTTTGCATGATAATAATCTTTACTAACCTATTTCTTGCTAGGATATCATTTTACATGTGCTTAGAATATTTATGTTTGGATGAAAATAATGTTTACTTGCGTATTTTCTCGAAAGACATATTTATAATTTGTTTTATTTGGTTTTTGGTGGATTTGTCATTTTAAGTAATTTTTACTTGAGGACAAGCAAAGTTCAAGTGTGGGGATGTTTGATGTGCTCCAAATTATACATAAAATCCAATCCAAAGACATCAATTATTCCTTAATATCTTCCTTAAAATGATGAAAATGTACTTAAAAGTCTTAAATTGTGTTTTCAGGTGTTTCAAAGGGCAAGATGGACAAAAGAAGCATATTTAGCAAGAAATTGAAGCGATCCAAGCTTTGGAGTCCAAGCATGGGGCCGTGCCTTATTAAGCACGCCCCCATGCCTTGCCAGAAACACACCCCCGTGCTAAATTAACACACCCCCGTGCTTGGACATCTGACAAGGACAAAAGTACTGTCACCTAAAAGTAGACACGGGACCGTGCCCCACCTCCAACACGGGGCCGTGCCCTATTTTGCACGGGGCTGTGCACAACACAACCTGCATGTACAAGCCGACCAACTTTCATAAGCATTGTACTAGCACGGGGCCATGCTTAAACACTCCAGAAAGCCTATAAATAGAAGCCTAAGTTCACCATTTTTAGCAAGCTTTGGTGGGAGAGTTACTCTGCAGAACTCTCTCGGGAATCAAGACTTCAAGGTCATTTGGAGGCTCGGGAGGTGCATACAACACTTGGAAGAAGCTCGGATTGTCTAAACGCCGATGATTACATATCTATCTTCTTTTTATATGTTGTTATGTTCAAGCTCATTATGAGCTAAACTCTTTTTATCATCCTAATCAGATGAAACTTATGTAATTTGTGATAAACCAATGGTGTGATAAATATTATGTTAACGTTATGGTGGTCTTGGGAAAAATATTGATGGGTAGCATCTACATTTGAACGGGAAGTTATAAATTTATGGTTTGTGTTTGTGTTTGTCATACAAAGTTGAAAAACCGTATGATTAACTTTCATTCGTGAAACCGGTCTTCATAATAAATCCATGGCTAATGAACTAGAAATGGTTATTAGAAATCATATCACTTGAACTTTCTGATCATTTGCGGGTTCCCTTTTATTAGTTTGGAAACTTCAGTAATTGTTACGGTTTTCTAAAATTAATGGTATGTTAGGAAGGAACCTGATCAACTCTCTTTTTAACATTAAGTTATGTTTTCAAAAATCGTATGTCAAATAGGTCACAAAAGATGTACCTACATTACTAGGGCTTTGATCTGAGCAGTAAAACTTAGCCTGACAGGATCAAGTCACTATGACAGCATGATAGACGAGAAATCGCGCCAACTCATCTTTATAAACATTAACTTAATTACATTGATCCATATCTTTAAATCACTCCACCAATTCATCACGGTTACATAAGTGGAATCTAATTAGGATGATAACTTTTATTCCCTGGTTTTAAATCCAAACGCTTCAAATCTTAGTTTACTTTCTTTCTATTATTGTTTATTTTTAAATCCTAAAAATCTTTCCAATGCAAATTATCATTTTATTTAACAAAAACAAAATCTGATAGTCAAACATCAAGTTTGTTGAGTAGGCTAGGTGTGTCCACGGATTGATACTCGGTTCTTACAACACTATATTACCACATGACAGGTACACTACCTTTTGTGTGTGTGGTTTAGTATTAGTAATAACCAATTAAAACTGAATTTGTGCAATAAATCTTTATCAAAATATATATACTATCTGCACACCCGTCAATGATCATCTCAAACATGATCCTTTTAACTTTAAAAACTGTTGATCACCTCAGACGTGATCTTTTTAAGAAAGAACCGATTGGTCACCTCAGACGTGACCTCTTTTAAGTGATTGGATGCATAGATTGAATCCTGATGCTTAGTCCGACTTTTACTAACTAAATGACTAAAAAGTAATAAATAAAGCAACTAGAAAATTTTAAAAAATAGAATTAAGACATATTTTTCTATTTTTGATTAGAGATGGATTTTAAACCTATTAGAGTAATTCTAATCGGTTTTACTTCCTGGACAAGACAACTTCAATTCTAGTTTATCATTTCTGGTACGATTCATTTTGGAATCATACAGTTATATCATAATCACTTGGGACATTTTAATAAACAATTTTGATGCTTGATCCTTGTTTTCACTGATAGTCAATAGCAATTTTAGGAAATCATACTAGAGCTACAAGATGCACAAAATGATTTTGACTTTCAGAACTGTAGCTCATGATGATTATCAGTATACTTGACCTCTTAAATCCATACATAGATTTTTGACACACATTGGTGATGATTTAAGGTTAATTATTTCAACAAGCACTTGTGGATCCCACGCTTATATGGTAATCAACGTTCCTCACGAGATTTTTGAGCGGTCTATGGGTATATTTCAAGAAGAGACTATTCTAAGAGATTTCAAAGAGATGCCAAGCCTCAGGTCAGTGCCACCGCATAGCAGAGAGGCGCAAACAACAATGAAATCTAGAAAATTTAGGTTATGCTTATCCTTAGGTCAGTGCCACCGCACAGCAGAGAGGCACACAACCTAACTTCTTGTTTGAGAAATTTTTTTTTCTTTTAGCACATATCACACCAATAACATAAGTTATTAGCTTAATTGCGTTTTGCATTTTTTATGTGCTTTGCTCTTATTTTATGGTCGTCTGCACACATATGTGGCGTTTATTTTGCTCTTCACCCCTTATTGGAACATCGTTGATTGAGTTAACCAGGGATAAGATTAGAACCCATAGCAGGTTGAACAACCTAGTTTGTAATTTAAATCACCAATGAGGTCTACCTGTCTATTGTGTTGAATCTACTGACACATCACATAAAGAACTAGCAGCCTGTAGGTCTACTTTCTCTATGTTACCTTGGTAGCCTACTAGTTTTACTATCATTTTTCTTTTTATTTTGCTTAGACTTTTCAGGCTTAAACTTTGACTTTTGCATCTTACTCAGTTAAACTTTTTGAAGTCCCAAATAATCTGTTCCCTATGTGCTATTGTTGGACCAAAAGAACCAATGAGCCGGATCAGAAAAACCTTAAGTCCCACAGACGTCACAACAACTGCTGAAGTCCACAACAGCTGAAGACACAAATGCTGAAGATAAAGTCTGAAGACACAAGTGCTGAAGACAAAGTCTGAAGACACAAGTGCTGAAGACAAAGTCTGAAGACAAGTGCTGAAGACAAAGTCTGAAGACACAAGTGCTGAAGACAAAGTCTGAAGACACAAGTGCTGAAGACAAAGTCTGAAGACACAAGTGCTGAAGACAAAGTCTGAAGACACAAGTGCTGAAGACAAAGTCTGAAGACAAGTGCTGAAGACAAAGTCTGAAGACACAAGTGCTGAAGACAAAGTCTGAAGACACAAGTGCTGAAGACAAAGTCTGAAGACACAAGTGCTGAAGACAAAGTCTGAAGACACAAGTGCTAAAGACAAAGTCTAAAGACAAGTGCTGAAGACCAAGTATCAGACGTTGTCACAACAGCTGAAGAGGTCTTCTTCAGTAGTTGTGACGGTTTTCTTTCAGTAGTTTTATGTTTTTCTTTTCAGTAGTTTTGTAAAACGACTGAAGAGCTTGTTCTTCAGTCGTTGTAGTTTCAGTAGTTTCGAATCAGTAGTTTTATGTTTTGCACTTAGCACTCTGATATGTTCTCAGTAGTTGTGAACATTTCAGTAGTTTGTTAAGTTTTAGTTATTTTGTAATAAATCTGCCAGATGTCACTATCCCGTGATATCAGCAGTGATTGCACTCTATATAAGGAGTGTCAACCTAATTGTAACCGATGAATGATTGAGCAGAAACATTTGATATTATTGAAACATTCCTTTTCACAGAAATATATTCTCTCGTTACAACCGTATTCGTTCTTAATGCATACAAATATCAAATTCTTGCTATAATTTGTCTAATTCTTGTTCTTATTCCGCTGTGTTACACTCTAATCCATCAAACTTGAGATCACTGATCCTATCAAATGGTATCAGAGTAGGTTAATCATTGATCAATCTAATAATTGATCATTGAAACTGCTATCCAAGATCCAAGTTTGATTGAATTAGCATTTTTGCAAGAAACGGTTATAAAGATTGAATTTTCTGTGTTTTTGGTCATTCATCCTGAGATTTATTCTTGGTTTTCATTGATTCTGTTGTGGTCTGTGTAAAATCTTTTAAAAGCTTGAATTAAATTGTATTTGGACCTAAAATGACTACTCCTTCCAATGATCCTCACAATACTGGTTCCTCAACCAAGCCTCCAATGCTGGTTAGGAGTGAGTATAACATATGGCCACGACGAATGCTCCATCACCTGTCTGTTAACAGCTCAGTTGTTGGACATCAGTGGTACATGGTCCACACAAGCCTATGGTGAATAACCGGAAACCAATCAAATGGTTCCGAAGAGGAGGGAGCAATACTCAGATGAGGATAAGAAATTGTTTGAGATTGATGCAAAAGCCCATGGAATTCTGGCCATGGCACTGCCCAATGAAATCTATTCTGGGCTAATGCATTATGAAACTGCCCATGACCTCTAGAATGCCTTGAAAGAACAATTTGGAGGAACAGATGAGGTCTTGGCAAATAATAGAGAAATCCTTGCCCAACAATATGAGACATTCTCTCATAGGAAGGGTGTGACACTGACTCAATAGTTTGACGGTTCTCTTGTTTGATCTCTGAATTAAAAATGGTCAAACATGAGTACACAAATAGCCAGATGAATAACAGATTTCTCAGATCACTACCTGAGAGATG
Organism: Flaveria trinervia; assembly: GCA_025506515.1. Taxonomy (NCBI): domain Eukaryota; kingdom Viridiplantae; phylum Streptophyta; class Magnoliopsida; order Asterales; family Asteraceae; genus Flaveria; species Flaveria trinervia. The sequence continues at coordinate 28,832,843 of CM046458.1, read as the reverse complement.
GGACACATATACTATTGTCCTACGCTCCAGTGCAAATTTGGACAAACTATCTCTCACCCAACTCCATGGGAAATTGCTCACATTTGAGAGAGAGATAGAACAGAAACGAAAACTGTCATCATCTGGAAAGCTCACTGATGATTTTGTACCGGGAACACTGCCTTGGTAAGTCATGAGTCTGAGTATGCAGGATCAGAATGCCACTATGATGAGCATATTGATTTCACTTCAAACAATTCTAATCATGCCTTTGTGAGTGTGATTGTCATTCTGGTAATAATAGTGACAATCTATGCTTTATCATGGATGATTTGAAGGGCATTGCTGATGATGATTTAGAAGAGATGGATATTTTGAGCCAAATGGCCTTGATCAATATCAGATCTCAGAAATTCTACAAGAGAACTGGCAGGAAATTTCCTGGACTCTCTGACAAAATCAAAGTCGGTTTTGACAAGAGCAAGTTGAAGTGTCACAAATGCCACAGGCTTGGACACTTTGCAAAAGAGTGTAGATCAACTGGATCTAACACTTCTGCACCCTTTTTGACTTTTCCAAATAACAATTCACAATTCAAAGGGCAACACTCTGCTGGTTCTAGTCATTCATCACACCCTCAATCTCCTACATATTTTGTTCCTCAGGGTCAAATGCCATATCCTTATCCTGCTATTATATGCCATAGTCAAATCAAGTTCAAGCTCCTATAGTACCACAATCTCATGCACTACCAGAACCTCAACCATCTCCATCTCAATCACAACCTCATCACAGCTTCTTCACACCTAGAGTCGTTGACAGGAGTAGCTTACCTGATAACTTGTCTAGTCACACTGAGCATTACTGTGCTGGTGCTAGTCAACATGGTGGTGAACACCCTTTTGGAAATCTTGCTCTCATGGCCTGGAGTCTACTGAGGGTTCCTGTTCAAATGCATCATCTTCACAGGTAACTCAGGTATCTTCAGAGGCTAAAGCCAAGTTATGTTCTGAATCATGCATAGCTGCCTTTGTCTCTATTAGAGAGGCAAATGTAGCATTAATAAATCAAAAACTTTAGCTTGAGAAAACCATTTCAAAAGAAAAGCTGAGTATGAGTCTGCTCTTAACAGTAAAAGTGATGAGATTTATAAGCTTAAATGCCAATTAAATGATGAAAAGGCCAAGCTAGAGGTTATTCTGGAAGACCACAAGAGTCTCAAAGAAAAACATGCAGTGACCCAAGTTGAGTGTGAATGCTGGGTCTCATCATGCAAGGGATTTGAAATGCTTCTTAGCAAGCAAACTGCTTCAAATGTGAAGTTTGGCATTGGTTACAACCATGCTGCTCCACCAACAGACTTTACTCCTAACTCCATAGTTAAGTCTGAAAGTGAAAGCAATCTCCAAACCACATTATCGTGTGAGTCATTCTCCAATGATAATCTAAGATCAGAGAATGAAACCAGTTGTTAAGATCTCAACAAATAAATTGACTGATGGTCTAACTACTGAGACTCATATGAAGCTGAGTACTTCAGATGTTGTTCCTTAATGTACCCCAAGTACTGAAAGAGACCCAATATCTGAAAAGCATTTCAAATCAGTTGAAATACAAGGACTAACAACTGCTGAGGAATCCATCAAACAATCTATTAGGACAGATGGAAAATAGTTGAATTACCAGTCTTCAGCTGTTACAAATCCTTTAGTACCTAGTACTGATAGGAGGAAAGTACTGAAGATCACCTTCAGTAGTTTCCACTTCAGCAGTAAAGATGTCCAAGATGAAGAATAAACCATGTGAAATTTATGGTAAATTCAAACATCTATTTGATGAATGTTGGTACAAAAAGGGTTTAAAGCTCCAAAGGGATGAGCTCATTAAACTAGAAATAAATAAAATGAAAACTGAGTTTGAGACCAAGTTTGTACCACAATCATCTTAACCTGATAAACCCAAGGCCTTACCAAATCCACTAAGAAGGATGCGTTTATCAGAAGACAGCTGATATTGTTCCTCATGATAAACATAAGACTAAGTCTGTGAAGTCTAAGAAGGAGGAAATGGTGGGTCACAGGAACTCATCAAAAACAAGCTCTGGAGTGTCAAATGAACTGAACGCTCGAGCTTCAAATCAGACACAGCTTGTTATGATGGTTCAGCATCTGTTGGGGAGAGTTAACCAACTTGAAGCCCATGTGATCAAACCACTGGAGAGGAATTCCAGGTCCAAATCCATTTCAGCACCATCTCCATCTTCATCAGCTGTTAATCATGAGAAACCAGCTATGGTTAAATCTGTTGATAAAGTCAGTCCCAAAACCAAAAAGGTTTGGGTCTCCAAAGCTAACTAGTTTCTTATGATTGTGCAGGGTTCTTCAGCATGCCAAAGAAGCATCTGGTATGTGGACAGTGGAGGATCCATGCACATGACTGGGAGCAGCTCTCTTCTTCATGATTACTCTCAGGGAAAGAAGGGATTTGTCTCATTGGAAATGATGCTAAAGGTTACATCATTGGAAAGGGATTTGTGTCTAATGGAGATATTAGATTTGATGATGTCAACCATGTGGAGAATCTCAAATACAATCTGTTGAGTGTCAGTCAGATGTGTGACAAAGGACATGTTGCTCTTTTCACAAGCCAGAACTGTAGGATTCTGTCTTCCAAGGTTCTGAGCCTGATTGACAAAGTACTGGATGATAATACTCTCCTGAAGGCTAACAGGATAGGAAGAGTATATGCCTTGGATCTATCAAAGAAAATTGAGTTGAGAGGCCATCCATGCTTGTTCTCTAAGGCCTCTCTCCAAGAATCTAAACTGTGGCATAGAAGGCTGGGTCATGTTAATCTCAAAAACATGAATCAGCTGATCCACAAGAGTTTAGTGAGAGGTCTTCCAATAAAGGAGTTCAATTGTGATGAAATCTGCACTGCATGCTTAAAAGGGAAACAACATAAAGTTTCATTCCCAACCATAGAAGAGTCCAAGTCTAATGCCTGCTTACAACTACTGCACATGGATCTTTTTGGTCCTGTGAAGGTAATGAGTATGGCAAAGAAGAAATACTGTCTGGTAATTGTGGATGATTACTCTAGATATGTATGGACCTTCTTCTTGCATTCAAAGGATGAGGGTGCTCAGTCCATTATGAACTTTGTGTTACACGTTGAGAAGCAGTATTCCCTACCAGTTAAGTGTGTGAGGAGTGACAATGGTACTGAATTCAGAAACCACACTCTTGATGAGTTTACTTGTCAAAGGGAATCAAGAGGCAGTATAGCATCCCAAGGACTCCAGAGCAAAATGGAGTAGTGGAGAGAAAGAACATGACCCTCATTGAAGCTGCAAGGTCCATGTTGGCTGATTCTGGTCTGCCACTGACCTTTTGGGCTGAAGCTGTCAATACAACTGCTATGTATAGAATAGAGCCTTAGTAAATCAGAGGTTGATGAAAACCTTATGAAGTTTTACATCATTTAGCCCCTTTGATTTCATTCTTTAGAGCATTTGGGTGTCCCTGTTACATTCTAAACACAAAGGATCAACTCCAAAAGTTTGATTCTAAGGTGGATGCAGGGTATTTTGTTGGGTATTCATCCACTTGCAAGGCTTATAGAGTATTCAACTGTCGGACAAAGATAGTTGAAGAAACCTTGCATGTGAAGTTCAATGAATTCCCTAAGGATACATTCCACAAAACCTGTGGAATTGTTTGATCTAGACATTCTGCAATATGTTCCTTATCAACCACCTGCTGTTGCAGATCATATGAATCCATCATCTTCTGTAGCTAGTCATCCATCTAGTGTTACTGATGATGATGATGATATCAGTAATCACCTTTTCAAGTTTAGTGATCAACTGCCTGATTCAGCTAGACCTGATGTTCCTGTAGCTTCAGTAGCACAATCCACAACAAATGCTGATGAGATTTCTACAACTTCAACTTCCTTTGAATTACCATCTACTGATTGGTTTCAAGGAAATGCTTCACCATCACCATCTGTTGCTACTGAGCCTGCTACAAACACTTGCACAGATCTTATTGTGTACCAAGATCTGAAGAATCACCCTATGTCTCAAATCATTGGTGATATCAATGCTGGCGTTTCAACAAGAAGTCAATTGTCAAATTTCTGCTTCTATGCTCTCTTCATTAGTCAGCAAGAGCCAAAAACTATCACATTGCTTTAAGGGACAATGGATGGGTTGAAGCCATGCAGCTTGAGCTTCTTCAGTTCAAGAAACAGCAAGTGTGGGAACTGGTTCCTCTACCTCCAGGTAAGTGTGCAATAGGCACTAAATGGGTGTTTAGGAACAAAACTGATGAAAATGGGCTTATTGTTAAGAAAAAGGTCAGACTGGTTGTACAGGAGTTTTCACAAGAGGAAGGTATTGATTATAATGAAATCTTTGCCCCTGTAGACAGACTAGAAGCAATTCAATTGTTTTTAGCTTATGCTGCTTATCACAACCTTAAAGTTTTTCAAATGGATGTCAAAAGTGCATTTTTGTATGGGAAAATTAAAGAAGAGGTTTATGTATGTCAACCACCAGGTTTTGAGGACAATAAACATCCTAATTAGGTGTATAAGCTTGATAAGGCTCTCTATGGGTTGAAACAAGCTCCTAGAGCCTGGTGTGAGACATTATCAAACTTTCTTCTGGAAAATAATTTCACTAGAGGCTCCATAGATAAGACTTTATTCATTAAGAAAGCTGGGCAGCATAATCTACTTGTTCAATTTTATGTAGATGATATTATTTTTGCATCCTCTGATCCACAGTTGTGTGATGCCTTTATAAAGTTGATGAAACAGAAGTTTGAAATGAGTGCCATGGGAGAATTACAGTTCTTTCTAGGTTTGCAAATCAAACAAAAGGCTAATGGAATTTTCATTCATCAGTCAAAATACACAAAAGATCTTTTGGAAAAGTTTGATTTACAAAATTGTAAGCCCTGTTCTACTCCCATGTGCAACACCACACAACTGGATACAGATCAGAAAGGTAAAGTAGTTGATGAAACACCTTACAGATGTATGATTGGGTCCTTGATGTACTTAACAGCTTCTAGACCAGATATTATGTTTGCTACATGTGTTTGTGTTAGATTTCAGGCTGCACCTAAGGAGTCTCATTTGATTGCAGTCAAGAGGATCTTTAGATATTTGCAAGGCACTCCATCTCTAGGTTTATGGTATTCTACTAGACATTCTGGTAAATTAGTTGCTTTTTTTGACAGTGACTATGCAGGGTGTAAGTTGACAAGAAAGTCCACTTCTGGAGGATGCCAATTCTTAGGCAACTACTTGATTTCTTGGCAGAGTAAGAAGCAGACCTCAGTTGCTACATCAACTGCTGAAGCAGAGTACATTGCTGCTGCAAGCTGTACATCTCAGGTACTCTGGCTTCAAAACCAATTATTGGATTATGGCATAACAGAGACTAAGACCCCATTGTTAATGGACAGCTCTTCAGCTCTTTGTATTGTCAAGAATCCTGTCCGGCACTCTAGGACTAAACATATTGAAATTAGACACCATTTTATTAGAGATTGTTTTGAAAAAGGTCTGATTGATCCAAAATTTGTTCCTAGTGCTGATGAGCTTGCAGACATTTTTACTAAGCCCTTGGATAGCACAACTTTCCAAAACCTAGTGTTAAGGCTTGGTATGCTGCAGCTAGAATAAGTGACAACTACTAGTGATCTCAGCTCACAAGTACTGATGATCATTAGTTTATTATTGTCATATATATAAGTACTGACGTAACTTTCTCTCCGGAAGTTTTCTTTAAACTACTAGAGCTCAACTTCTCAGTACTCAAGTACTTTATTTGTTAAAACAATTGATGTAGTTACAACAGCTGATATAGCTACAACTACTGTTGTCAGAAATACAAATACGTACTGATGTCCTATGAAACATCTGAAAACAGATGAAAACGTCTGATGAGTACGGGTTGAGGACAGTATGAAATAGCTGAAGAGCAATGAATTGACGGCAACTACTGATGAGCCTTTTTGTCTTCAGTAGTTTCCCAACTGTTGTTTCTTTCTAAACAACTGAAGCAAAACCATGTCTTCAGTAGTTTCACAACTACTGATGACTAACACCAAGTCTCAGTTGTTTACAACAACTGATGGTAAAACCAAAGTCTTCAGTAGTTTCCCAACTACTGATGACTAATACCAAGTCTCAGTTGTTTCATCACCTGAAGTCAAAACTGTCTTCAGTAGTTTTATAACTATGATGACTAAATCTTCAGTAGTTTTATAACTACTGATGACTAAATCTTCAGTAGTTTTTAACTACTGATGACTAAATCAGAGACTTCAGCTGTTTCAACGTCTGACGGTTAAAACCAAGTCTTCAGTTATTTTATAACAACTGCTGATCACACCAATACAGTCAGTCATTCCAAACCTTGAAAGTTAATACCACGTCATCAGTAGTTTCAACAACTGATGACTAACACCAAAACCTTCAGTCGTTTTCTAACCCTACCCTTTAAATACCTTATCCCACCTTCAGAGTTTTTACTTTCTTCTCTTCGCAAACCTAACGTTCAAAACTCTGTAACCTCTCTTCATCAATGGCGACCATGCAACTAAAACCTCGACACAACTGTGTCGCACATCTCACAAAATCGCCATACTAGACCAAGTTTCACAACGCCATTGATTTAATGTTTCAGTCACCTTACAAAACGGCTTTTCTGTTAAATCCCACCATATATGCCGAATCTCTTAACCAATTCTGGACAAACGTCACTCTTGTCTCTGAGGAGAATGACACAGAGTCTCTTCAATCGTTTGTCCATCGTCAAAAAGTGGTCATTACTCCAGACATTCTTCGCCAAACCTCAATCTGGATGATGCCACTTTCCCAACGGTTATCCAAAGGGCACAATAGATCAATCATTTGCCCACCATGGATACCAGGGTAACCTGAGTGCATCTACCATATTGAAGAAACATTTCCAGGATGCCGAACGTCTCATCTTTCACATGGTAAATGTCTGCCTTGCCCCTAAGACTTCATCATGGGATCAAATGTCCACAAGGTGGCAACAGGTAATGTACTCCATCCTTGAGCAACAACCTTTAAATTTTTCTAAAATACTATTTTTAGAGCTCAAGGATATGGCCCAAAAACAACTTGCTAACCGTTGGATATTATATCCTCGGTTCATAATGGCCATAATTGAAAACCAGCTTCAAGCTGAGGGACTTGTTGGCCTGTGAGTCCCTGCTACGGCTGTATTGCCTGAAGTATACTCCCGGCACAACTCTGACCAATCACTAAAAATGGTTGCCAAGCTGCGCAAACCCACGCAGCTGGAACCCACAGCCACCACCTCCAAATCCAAAGTCCCCACCAAACCCACTAAAAAGAAGACAAAAAAGGCTACTCAGGGAAATGAGTCCCCTGAGGATGCCCCTGCAACACAAACGCAGGCTATATCCACTGGTTATAACCCCCTAGTGGATACAAGGACTTCACCAGCCACAGCCGCTCAGGATTCCTCTCAAAAGGAGCCTGCAGCAACCAAAGAAGGGGTACCCACTAATTTGGGATCTTCCTCATTTGAGGAGATTGCCATTAAAGAGCACCATTCTCCACAGGTGCATACTGCTTTTACCCCATCTCCCACTACAACCGCCCCACAAAGTCCTACTCTCATTATTGCAAACGTGCTGAAGACCAAGTATCAGTCGTTGTCACAACAGCTGAAGAGGTCTTCTTCAGTAGTTGTGATGGTTTTCTTTCAGTAGTTTTATGATTTTCTTTTCAGTAGTTTTGTAAAACGACTGAAGAGCTTGTTCTTCAGTCGTTGTAGTTTCAGTAGTTTCGTATCAGTAGTTTTATGTTTTATACTTAGCACTCTGATATGTTCTCAGTAGTTGTGAACATTTCAGTAGTTTCTTAAGTTTTAGTTATTTTTGTAACAAATCTGCCAGATGTCACTATCCCGTAATATCAGCAGTGATTGCACTCTATATAAGGAGTGTCAACCTTATTGTAATCGTGAATGATTGAGCAGAAACATTTGATATTATTGAAACATTCCTTTTCACAGAAATATATTTCTCTTTTCAACCGTATTTGTTCTTAATGCATACGAATATCAAATTCTTGCTATAATTTGTCTAATTCTTGTTCTTATTCCGCTGCGTTACACTCTAATCCATCAAACTTGAGATCACTGATCCTGTCAAAAGTCTGAAGACAAGATCTGAAGACTTCTACTGAAGACAAAGTCTGAAAGTAAAGTACTGAAGACAAAGTCTGAAGCTATCAGCTGAAGACAAAGTCTGAAAGTAAAGTACTGAAGACAAAGTCTGAAGCTATCAGCTGAAGACAAAGTCTGAAAGTAAAAGTCTGAAGAACAAAGACTGAAGACAAAGACTGAAGACCAAAGTGATCAGTAGTTGTCGCAACAGCTGAAGTTATTAACTTCAGTAGTTGTCACAACAGCTGAAGTTATTAACTTCAGTAGTTGTGATGGTTTCCTTTCAGTAGTTGTAATTTACTTTTCCGTAGTTATAGTTTCAGTAGTTTTAGTTCAGTAGTTTTATGTTTTTGTACTTAGCATTCTCTGAGATGTAATCAGTAGTTGAGAACATTCTCAGTAGTTTGCATAGTTTCAGTAGTTTGTATAATTCTGTTAGATGTCACTATCAAGTGACATCAGCAGACGTCACATTCCCTATATAAGGAATGTTGACCTAGTTGTAACGTATGACATTCAGCCACCACGAAAGCATATGAATGAAATATTCCTTTTGCAGAATTCTCTCTCTATAACCGTTTACTTTTCATTGAATATCAATTATGTTCTTGCGAATTGTCTAATTCATCGTTCAAATTCCGCTGCAATCTACTCTAATTAATCAAACTTAGATCACTGATCCTAACAAATGGTATCTGAGCGGGTTAATCATTGATCGATCTAATAATTGATCATTGAAACTGCTATTTCGATATCTAAGTTTGATTGAATTAGCATATTTGCAAGAATTGGTTATAGATCATTGAATTTCTGCTGCTTTCGGTTATTTGCTTTGAGTTTTCTCTTGGTTCATATTGAGTTTGTTGTGTTTTGCACTAAATCAGTTAAAACTTAATTGAATTTGGTTGAATCTAAGAATGACTACTCCTTCTAATGACCCTCACAATACCGGTTCCTCAACCAAGCCTCTGATGCTGGTTAGGACTGAGTATAACATATGGCAACAAAGAATGCTCCATCACCTGTCTGTTAACAGTTCAGGTTGTTGGACATCTGTGGTACATGGTCCACACAAGCCTATGGTGAACAATCCGAAAACCAACCAAATGGTTCCGAAGAAGAAGGAACAATACTCAGATGAGGATCGAAAACTGTTTGAGATTGATGCTAAAGCGCATGGTATTCTGGCGATGGCTTTGCCTAATGAAATCTATTCTGGGCTTATGCATCATGAAACTGCTCATGACCTCTAGAATGCATTGAAGGAACAATTTGGTGGAACAGATGAGGTTTTAGCAAACAACAAAGAAATCCTTGCCCAACAATATGAGACATTCTCTCATAGGAAGGGTGAGTCACTAACTCAAAAGTTTGAGCGTTTTTCCTGTTTGATCTCTGAGCTGAAAATGGTCAAACATGAATACACTAATAGCCAGATGAACAACAGATTCCTCAGATCACTGCCTGAGAGATGGGACATATATACCATTATCCTACGCTCCAGTGCAAATCTGGATAGCCTATCTCTCACCCAACTCCATGGGAAACTGCTTACATTTGAAAGAGAGATAGAGCAGAAAAGGAAACTGGCATCATCAGGAAAGCTCACTGATGACTTTGTACCAGGGAACACTGCCTTGGTTGGTTATGAGTCAGAATATGCTGTATTAGAAAGCAATTATGATGAGCATATAGATTTCTCTTCAAACAGTTTTGATCATGCATTGTTAGTGTTGATAGTCAGTCAGGCTGTCATAGTGACAATTTGTGCTTCATTATGGATGATTGAAAGGTAATGCTGATGATGACTTAGAAGAGATGGATATTCTAAGCCAAATGGCCTTGATTAATATCAAATCTCAAAAGTTCTACAAGAGAACTGGTAGGAAATTTCCAGGACTCTTTGGCAAAACCAAAGTTGGTTTTGATAAGAGTAAGTTGAGGTGTCACAAATGCCACAGGCTTGGACACTTTGCAAGAGAGTGTAGATCATCTGGATCTAAATCCTCTGCACCCTTTGTGACTTTTCCAAGCAATAGTCCACAAAACAGAGGACAACATCCTGCTAGTTCTCGTCATCACTCACAACCTATATCTCCTGCATATTTTGTCCCTCAGGGTCCAATGCCACATCCATATCCCTGCTATTACATGCCACAGCCAAATCAAGTTCAAGTTCCTATTGCACAACAACCTCAATCCTTACCTGAGCCTCTACCATCTTAATCATCTCAATCACAACCTCATCACAGCTTCTTCACCCCTGGTGTTGTTGACTGGAGCAGTTTACCAGATGATCTCTCTGGTAATGAGCAATTATTTGCTGGTGATGGTCAACATGGTGGTGAATATCCTTTTGGGAATCTTGCTCTCATGGCCCTGGAATCTACTGAGAGTTCATGCTCCAATGCATCTTCTTCACAGGTAACCCAGGTATCCTCTGAGGCTAAGGCCAAGCTATGTTCTGAATTTTGCATAGCTGCATTTATCTCTATTAAAGAGGCAAATGTAGCTTTAATAAATCAAAATCTTGAGCTTGAACAAACCCTTTCCAAAAGAAAAGTTGAGTATGAGTCTGTCCTTAAAGATAAAGATTATGAGATTTATAAGCTTAAATGCCAATTAAATGATGAAAAGGCTAAGCTAGAGGTCATTCTTGAGAACCATAGACAACTCAAAGAAAAACTTGCAGTTACCCAAGTTGAGTGTGACCGCTGGGTATCATCCTGCAAGGGATTTGAAATGCTGCTCAGCAAGCAATCTGCTTCGAATGTGAAGTTTGGAATAGGTTACAATCACATTGCACCACCTACAGATTTTACTCCAAAATCAATAGTAAAACCTGAAGGTGAAAGTAATTTCCAAACCACATTATCATGCGCATCATCCTCAAGTGATCACCCAAAATCACAGGATGAAATCAGTGTTGGTACCTCAGCAAATCAATTGCCTGATGGGTTAACTACTGATAAGCACATGAAGCTGAGTACTTCAGATGTTGTCCCTCAAAGTACCTCAAGTACTAATGGGCAAGTCACAACATCTGAAAAGCATTTCAAATCAGCTGAAATAAAAGGATTAACAACTGCTGATGAATCTATCATACGGTCTTTCAGGACGGATAGGACGGATAGAGAACAGCTGAAGGACAAGTCTTCAGTTGTTACAAATCCTTTGGTACTTAACACAAGTACTAAAAGGAGGAAAGTACTGAAGAGCACACCTTCAGTAGTTTCCACATCAGCAGTTGATCAATCCAAGATGAAGAATAAGCCATGTGAAATATGTGGTAAATTCAATCATCTTTCTGATGAATGTTGGTACAAGAAGGGTTCCAAACTCAACAGAGATAAGCTCATTAAAATCCAAATGGATGAAATGAAAAATGAGTTTGAGACTAAGTTTGTACCACAGTCATCCCATTGTCAAAAATGAATAAGCTCCTAGAGCCTGGTATGAGACATTATCAAATTTTCTTCTTCAAAATAATTTCACTAGAGGCTCCATAGATAAAACTTTGTTCATTAAGAAGGTGGATCAGCATAAGCCACTTGTTCAAATTTATGTTGATGATATTATTTTTGCATCCTCTGATCCCCAATTGTGTGATGATTTTACTAATTTAATGCAAAAGAAGTTTGAAATGAGTGCAATGGGAGAATAAATTTTTTCAAGGATTGCAAATCAAACAAAAGGCTGATGGGACTTTCATTCATCAGTCTAAATATACAAAAGATCTTTTGAATAAGTTTGATTTACAAAACTGTAAGCCCTGTTCTACTCCCATGTGCCACACCACTCAACTGGATGCAGATCAGAAAGGTAAAGCTGTTGATGAAACACTTTACAGATGTATGATTGGGTCCTTGATGTACTTAACAGCTTCTAGACCAGATATCATGTTTGCAACTTGTGTTTGTGCTAGATTTCAGGCTGCTCCTAAAGAGTCTCATTTGATTGCAGTCAAGAGGATCTTTAGATATCTGCAAGGTACACAATCTCTAGGTCTTTGGTATTCCACTGGACACTCTTGCAAATTAGTTGCTTTTTCTGATAGTGACTATGCAGGGTGTAAGTTAACCAGAAAGTCAACTTCTGGTGGATGTCAATTCCTAGGCAACTGTTTGATTTCTTGGCAGAGTAAGAAACAAACATCTATTGCTACATCCACTGCTGAAGCAGAGTACATTGCTGCTGCAAGTTGTACATCTCAGGTACTTTGGCTTCAGAACCAATTATTGGATTATGGCATTACAGAGACTAAGACTCCATTATTAATGGATAGTGCTTCAGCTCTGTGCATTGTCAAGAATCCAGTCCAGCACTCTAGGACCAAACATATAGAGATCAGACACCATTTTATTAGGGATTGTTTTGAAAAAGGTCTGATTGATCCAAAGTTTGTGCCTAGTGCTGATGAGCTTGCAGATATATTTACTAAGCCTTTGGATAGTTCAACTTTCCAAAACCTTGTGTTAAGGCTTGGTATGCTACAGCTAGAATAAGTGACAATTACTGATGATCTCAGTAAACAAGTACTGATGATCATTAGTAACCAAGTCACAAATAAGTACTGATTCTGTTAAAAGAAACTGATGCAGTTACAACTACTGATGTAGTTATAACTACTAATGTCAATAAAAACAGATAAGTACTGATGTCCTATGAAACAACTGAAAACAGCTAAAAGTCTGATGAGTAAGTGTTGAGGACAGTATGAAACAGCTGAAAAGCTAAGAATTGACGAAACTACTGATGAGAATTTTCACTTCAGTCGTTTCCACAAACTGCTGTTTCACCCTAAACAGCTGATGACAAAACCATGTCTCCAGTAGTTTCACAACTACTGATGACTAACACCAAGTCCTCAGTTGTTTACAACAGCTGATGACAAAACCAAGGTCTTCAGTTGTTTTCAAACGTCTGATAGTTAAAACCAATTCTTCAGTTGTTTTCATACAACTGCTGATAACACCAACACTTTCAGTCGTTTTCTTTTTAGCCTTTTCTTAACCTATAAATACCTGCACTTGTAGCCAAATGTTTCATTAGCTGTTTTCAATCCTTTTCTCTCACAACAATGGCGACCATGAAAACTCAAACCCCGACACAACTGTGTTGCCTACCTTTCGAAATCGGCCTTCTGGAACAAGTTTGATACTGCCATCGATCTTATGGTGGATTCCCAATACCGAACCGCATTTCTTCTGAATCCTACCATATACCCTGATTCCTTAACCTAATTCTGGACCAACGTCTCTGTCACAACTGGTGAGAATGATAGCCAAATCACTCTCTAGTCGTTGGTCAACCAGAAACAGGTGCTCATCACCCCCGACATCATTCGCAAAACTCTAAATTTGCATGATGGCACCTATACTAACGAATACCCAAAAGGCACCACTGATATGTCTTTCATCAATAACGGGTATGAAGGCGACTTAAGTGCTACAACCATTCTTAAAAAGCACTTCCATGATGCCGAAAGACTTATCTTTCATATGGTGAATGTCTGCCTTGCTTCAAAGACATCTTCTTGGGATCAGATGTCTTCACGATGGCAACAGGTATTGTACTCTATCTTTGAACGCCAAAATCTAAATTTTTCTTAGATAGTGTTCATGGAACTAAAGGATCTGGCTCAGAAACCTGTGGCAAACAGATGGCTACTATATCCCAGGTTTCTGATGGCCATAATTTTTAACCAATTAAAATCTGATGGCCTTGTTGGTCTTGGGGTCCCTGCTCCAGCTGTTTTAGCTGAGGTATACTCCAGACATAACTCTGACCCTACTCTTAAAGGGGCTGCCCGGATGCTAAAACCCAAGCAGAGGGAACCCACAACCTCCACTTCCAGATCCAAAGTCCCCACCAAACCCAAATCCAAAAACCCAGAAAGGCTACTCAGGGAGATGAGTTCCCTGAGGATGCCCCTGTACCACCAATACAGGAAGCACATACTGGTTATAACCCCCCAGTCATGTCAAAGACTCAACCTGCTGAAACCGCACATGTATCCTCTCAACAGGATCCTGTTGCAAACACAATTGGGGATCCCACATTACTGAAACCTATCTCAATTGAGAGGGTTACCATTGAAAAACACCTCTCACCCAGGGTGCAATCTGCTTCTGAACAATCTCCACATGCAACCGCCCCTCAAAGCCCAACATTGATAGTTGCTAAAGTGTTGAGTCAGTTGCATTCCTCACCCCTCCCAAGAACCAATTAACATTGGGCATACCTCAACCATTGAGGGGAGGACCAAAATGCTTCTGATAAACCATAACACAGGGATTACAATGTTCAATCTCCAAGTGTAGAATAGGAGGTTAGAACATCTGGTAAGGCTGCCACTTCTACTGATTCAGCAAATGATCAGGATGAAGTGGTAACATCTATAAGACCTCACCAGAGGCAACTGCCAATGAAAGACATCGTTCTGAGGCAGGAAGTACCCAGTACCAAGAACAAGGGGCACGCTTATACTGATCTACACCAGAGCATGTACATCCTGATTCAATCAGGAGGTCAGGTGATTCAGCAAAGATTGATGATGCCTGGGCTTTTTCTATGATGTTTTAGCCCATAATACCATCCTCGAGAATGAGGTGAGCAGACTCAAAGAGCTGCTAGCCAAATGTCTCAGGATCAAAGTCCATCTACCCAATAACCCCATAGATGACACCTTCATTTGAAGGTTCACCAAACACTTCGCCTACACACTTAACTGAGCCACCAGCCCTGATTTTGGCAACACCTCTCAGGGACAGAACCCATCTGAGCAGATGGTTGCTACCTTTCAACACTCCTTACCTCTCATCACTCCCATCATTACTGAGATTGTACATAAAGCCATTGATGAGAGGATCTCCTCAATCTACAAACCCTCATTGATGATGATGTTCACAAGTCTCTTTCTGCTTCCAAGCCCCTAATCCCAATGCAACCAAAAAGGAGAACTACTAAGTCTAAGGCAATGAAGAAAAGAAAAGGAAAAGAGTTGATGATGAGAAAGACCCCGAAAAAGAGGAGTTGAGAAAGAACTGATCTCAGAACAGCTGATCACAGTGCAAGAGCTGAGCACAGATAAAGAGAAGAAAGATCAGCTGATCACATATAAAAGGAAGAAAAGTGCTGAGTCAAAATCTGATGAAGAAAAATCCTTAGAAGATCTTGTCAAAGATGCTGATGAAGCTCACAGCAGATCCATGGATAAAATTATAGATCAGCTCTTAGACAAGGTCATGACACAGCCCCATTAGATACTGAGATCAGAAGGCTGGAAATAGAAGAGATTCAAGCTAGATGGGCTGGTTATAGTGTGTTGGAAAGGGAAGATTGGAGATAATGATCAGATTTATTGCAAAATATCTTGGAAGATCATTGATAGAGATAAGTCTTAGTCCAGAGACAGTATCTTGGAGATACCCGAAAAATCTGCTCTACTGGAGGCTACAATAAAGGGTTGATCATCGAAGCACTGGATGAAGCAGGTGCTGGGAAGAGAACTGAAATGGCAAAGCTCTCCAAAGCCAAATCACCACCAAAATGCTAGATCAGTCTTCTCACACACTCCCACTCAAAACAACCCTCATCTCTAACATCTCCCAAATCTATCCTAAACCAAAACCACCCACAAAACCAATCCCTTTACACCAAAAACCACCTCAAACCTTACCAATGATACCCCAGAAGGAGGAGAAGGGTGTTGAGGGTAGAAGAATGAAGAAGAGATGATGATGAAGATAGTCTGCCAATCTCTGCTTTCTCAAACTTAAAACACCTGAGCAAAGAAGTCAACAAGTGATTACACCTGACTTGCAAATGCAAATGGTGAAGGTAAAGATTGAAGAAGCAGAACAGCAAAAGTAGCATGATGAGCATTTTCTCAAGATGGTTGACAAGGATTTCCTTCAGTCCTTATCCATTCAAGAAATGAAGAAACAAGCTCTGAGGCTGTACACTCTTAGACATACTTTTCAACATCAAAGAGAAAAAGTGCGGATTTGGCCAGACCCCAGGGTAAGTTCTAGAATTCATAAGAAGAATATACCAAGTAGATATCATGGCCAAGTAAAGAGACCTTGAATGCTGTAATTATGTTGGCCATGGTAGTCTCACCCTGGGAAATCATTGAAGAATTCAAGAGAGCTCACAACTCCAAGACAACCCTCAATCTATTCTTGAGAACAAAATGATCAAGAAGGGGTTGTTATACAAAGACTTGAAGATCTTTAGAAGAGTGAACTCCAGTTGTTGCTTGAAGGCTCTCACCCTGATGAATTTGCATACAGAGAGATCACAACTGTCGATTAAAGAATGGGAAGACAGTGAGATACCTGTCTGAGTATTATGGCCCAGAGTTCTTCTTTGAGGGAGAAGCAGAAGACTCACCAAGGAGGAACAAGTTGTTCTCCTTGAGGTCTATGCTAGTGAGTCTTACAGACTCATTAATGGGAATTAGGTTTCATGGTTGGGATAAGACTCTATATCCAGTTTCCCCAAGACAGAATCCTTCCATACTTAGCCAATCAAAGATCAGAAACCTTTTCCCCAGCCTGTGCTTAACTGATTACCTCTGAAGCTGATCAAGAGGGTGTTTTTGCCAAGAATAAGTGGGATCATCAATAAGTTTAGAGGTTTTGGCTGCATTGGTTCAGGGGGAGTTTGTTGGACCAAAAGAACCAATGAGCCTGATCAGAAAAACCACTAAGTCCCATAGACATTGCAACTGCTGAAGAAGATCACAACAGCTGAAGACATCAGCTGATTACAAGGTCTGAAGACAAAGTCTGAAGACTTCTACTGAAGACAAAGTCTGAAAGTAAAGTACTCAAGACAAAGTCTGAAGCTATTAGCTGAAGACAAAATTTGAAAGTATAGTACTAAAGACAAAGTCTGAAGCTATCAGCTGAAGACAAAGTCTGAAAGTAAAAGTCTGAAGAACAAAGACTGAAGACAAAGACTGAAGACCAAAGTGATCAATAGTTGTCACAACAGCTGAAGTTATTAACTTTAGTAGTTGTGATGGTTTCCTTTCAGTACTTGTAATTTACTTTTTAGTAGTTATAGTTTTAGTAGTTTTAGTTAAGTAGTTTTATGTTTTTGTACTTAGCATTCTCTGAGATGTAATCATTAGTTGAGAACATTCTCAGTAGTTTGCATAGTTTCAGTAGTTTGTATAATTCTGTTAGATGTCACTATCAAGTGACATCAGCAGATGTCACATTCCCTATATAAGGAATGTTGACCTAGTTGTAACGTGTGACATTCAGCCACCACGAAAGCATATGAATGAAATATTCCTTTTGTATAATTCTCCCTCTATAACCGTTTACTTTTCATTGAATATCAATTATGTTCTTGCGAATTGTCTAATTCATTGTTCAAATTCCGTTGCAATCTACTCTAATTAATCAAACTTAGATTACTGATCCTAACAAAATTTCTCTAATTAGATCTTTCTCAACAACTTGCTATGATCCCTCAGCTTAGGATCCACAAGTCTCACCCTACCACAAACATCATTGGAGGTGTTGTCTCAGGGGTAAAGACAAGAGGACAAACCATGAAGCAAATGTTTGTCTTAACTCTTGTTTTCTATCCCAGATAGAGCCAAAGAAAGTTGATGAAGCTCTAAAGGATGGAAGTTGGGTTGAAGTTATGCAACAAGAGCTGCTTCAATTCAAAAGGCAGAAAGTTGGAACCTTTGTCCTCTTCCTTCTGGGAAGACTACCATTGGAACCAAATGGTGTTTAGGAACAAGAAAGATAATAGAGGCATCATCATCAAGAAAAAAGCTAGACTGGTTGTTCAAGGATACACACAAGAAGAAGGGATTGACTACACTGATGTCTTTGCTCCAGTGGCAAGATTAGAAGCTGTTAGGATATTCCTGGCATTTGCTGCATCCAAGAACTTCAAGGTCTTTCAACTTGATGTGAAGTGTGCCTTTTTGTATGGAGTGATAGATGAAGAGGTTTATGTCAAACAGCCACCTGGTTTTGTAGATCCTGATCATCCTGATTATGTCTGCAAGCTTGACAAAGCTCTCTATGGGCTGCATAGGCACCCAGGAATGGTATGAGACACTATCTAAGTATCTTTGTAAACATGGATACAAAGAGGTACTATAGATGCAACTCTCTTCATCAAAGGCCAAGGAAAGGACATATTGCTAGTTCAAGTATATGTGTATGACATCTTCTTTGGTTCAACTAATCCAAAGATCTGCAAAGACTTTGAGAAGCTAATGAAAGACAGATTTGAAATAAGTGCTATGGGGGAACTCAATTTCTTTCTGGGAATTCAAGTGAAGCAAGTTGAAGATGGCATCTTCATAAGTCAATCAAAGTATGTTCAAGACATACTTAAGAGGTTCAACATGACTGACTGTAAGATTGCTAAGACACCCATAGCTAGGAACCACTCCTTTGGTCCTGATCTTGAGGGGGAGTGTGTAGATGAGCACTTATACAGGGCTATGATTGGCTCTCTTATGTATCTTACTCCTAGCAGGCCTGATATCATGTTTGCTACTTGCATCTGTGCAAGATATCAAGCCAACCCTAAGATGTCTCACCTTATCACTATCAAGAGGATTCTAAGATACCTCAAAGGTGCATCAACACTTGGTTTATGGTATCCCAAGAATCTTGACTTCAATCTGTATGCCTATACAGATAGTGATTATGCTGGTTGCAATATGACCGCAAAGTCTACATCTGGGGATGTCAATTTCTTGGTGGAAGGGTTGTCTCATGGCAATGCAAGAAACAATCTTGTGTCTCTGCATCAACTGCTGAAGCTGAATACATTGCTGCTGCAAGCTGCTGTGCTCAAGTAATTTGGATTCAAAATTAGATGTTGGACAATGGGTTAAACTTCAAAGAGACTCTCACTCACATAGACAACAATAGTGCTATCTCAATCATAGAGAACCTGTGCAGCACTCAAGGACAAAGCACATTAATATCAGGTATCATCTAATAAGAGATAACTATGAAAAGGGACTAATTAAACTAGTCAAAGTTCACACAGATGACTAATATGTGATCTGTTTACAAAGGCTTTTGATGAACAGAGATTTAAATATTTAATATCAGCTATTGGGATGATAAACTTTGAGTAAGCTCTTCTTAAAACTAATTCTTATTATTTCTTAAAAATTATGTGTGTCCTAAGTTGTCTAGTTCATCACTTTCATAAGCTCGTGTTTTCTTTGGATGAAAATTTCTTTTTGAAGACTTTCCTTAGATTTTTTAAAATTTCTGATACTTCGGAAGTTATGCTTTTAACTTCGGAAGCAAATCATGCCTTCAAAATAAATAATTGTCTAAGAAATTTACCTTTGGAAGAGCTTTCAAATTTATCTTCCGAAGCTTAAATACTTGTCTCAGACACTTACTTATTTTCAAGGACCATTTACTTCCGAAGCAAAATTAACTCTCGGAAGCTTTGTTGTTTTATATACAAAGCACTCAAGTTTTAATTTCTCTTCCGAAGCAAAATTCTCAAAACTCTCAGGAAATTCTTCCGAAGTCATTTTAGCTTCGGAAGCTTTTTAATTAAAACTTCTGAAGATAATTAACCTTCGGAAGCTTTTTGACTTCCAAGAAAACTACTTTTTGAGCAAAAGTAAACTATTTTTTCAGAGGTGGTGTCACACCCCCGCTAAGAGCGGAAACACGGGGTTGCGACGAGACGGGAATCGTCATAACACATGGTAAGCGATAGAGATGCAATAATAATAATGATGACATGCGGGTCATGACGACACCCGACAACAAGGGGACTTGTGTCGTGTTTAGTCAGTATTCACGACAACATAGCCATAAGCATAAACATGATATAAGATAACATAGGTAATAACATTGTATGCAATTCCCACAACCCGGGAACAAGTTACAAAGTATAATGTTGTTTGAAACAGTTACAAGAATTGTTTTCAAAAAGACAAGTTCGGCCTAAAAAAATGCATCCTAGGGTCTCCACTAAGGCAGCACACCTAGAACCTCAGCTAGCATGATCACCTGAAAATATATGCTCAAAATGGTCAACAAAATTGTTAGTGAGCTCACAGGTTTAAGTAATAAAAGTGTAAGTGATGTTGTATAAAGTAAATGATATGGAATACCGTGAATACAGTTATATACACAAGTAAAATCACATGACATGAGCTTTGCAACCAAACCTAGCGACGTACACAAAGAAATTGTCGGTATATATTCACCCAAGGCCCGCACCTGACTATTGTTGGTACTAACTAGTATACCAACACGAGGGTGGGGCTCCTTGCAACTGATCAAACAGGTCGTCGATTCTGGGGAGAGGATACCGATTCTTCACAGTTAACTTGTTCAACTCGCGGTAGTCGATACACATACGGAACGACCCATCCTTCTTCTT
Source organism: Flaveria trinervia (assembly GCA_025506515.1). Taxonomy (NCBI): domain Eukaryota; kingdom Viridiplantae; phylum Streptophyta; class Magnoliopsida; order Asterales; family Asteraceae; genus Flaveria; species Flaveria trinervia. The sequence goes on along the minus strand of CM046458.1, from coordinate 28,812,208 downwards.
GACAAATAACACTGGTGCTCCCCAAGGCGAGTGGCTCGGCCGAATAAAAACCTTCTCCAGTAGTTCCTGTAACTGGCTAGACAACTCTTGCATTTCAGACGGTGCCAACCGATATGGTGTCTTTGTTACCGGTGTAGCTCCAGGAACCAACTCAATACGAAATTCCACCTGTCGTGGAGGAGGCAAACCAGACAAGTCATCTGAGAATACATCTGGGTAATCCCACACTATAGGGATATCTGCCAATTCCTGTTCTTCTTCTTTCTTTTCCACCACATGAGCCAGAAAAGAGTAGCACTGTTTTCGTAAACTCTGGCGTGCTTTCATGCAGGAAATAAGCTTAAGTTTCTCCCCGGTCTTTCTCCTTGAATTCTGAGTACCTCCCCGTCTGGCATGGGGATTCGAACTACTTTGTCCGGCAGACAATCTCAGCCCCGTGTTTCAACAACCAATCCATTCCCACAATCACATCCAAACTTCCTAGCTCAAAGGGTATCAAGTCTATATCGAAGGTGTGGTTCTCTAACATTATCGAGCACTTTCTAATAATTTCATCAGCCTGAACAATTCTACCATTGGCCATTTCTACAGAGTAGCTAGTTTCTAGCCTACTAGGGCTTAATTCAAGCAATTGCACAAACTCAGAAGATATAAAGCTATTGTCTGCTCCAGTATCAAACAGTATAGATGCAAAATGATTATTGAGTAAGTGCGTACCCATGACAACATTCGGGTCCTGACGAGCATCGTTGGCTCCAATGACGAATGCACGTCCCCGAGCTGTATTCCCCTGATTGGTCGGGCCTTGATTTCCAGCTATAGCCATCACTTGCTGCTGGTTGTTTCCTTCTTGACCCGATGCCCGATTCAGTTTGGGGCACATGTTTCGGTAGTGATCAAGGCTTCCACACTCATAACAAGCCCTTGCATTCCCAGCGGGGTTAACCGCGTTGACCGGTGCAACCATATTCGGCGCTGTTCTGCAGTCTCTTGCAAGATGCCCCGGGCGTCTACAGTTCGCGCACACCCGGCACTGCGTTCCTGGGGGATGATGATAATTGCACTTGTCACATTTGGGGTGCGGACCCACGTACTCTCGCCTGCCCTGTGCCACTGCCACAAAGTTTCTGGTTGTCTTGGCTCTTTTATCAAACTTCCCGGCACTCGACCGGCTCGTTTCCCCAAAATCCTTTCTCTTTTCTGCTCCTCTACCCAAAACTCCCATTCTCACCATTTCATCAGTCAAAGCGCCAGCCTTTAGAATCGCGCTCTGAATAGTAGGAGGAGCGGTAGCGGTTACCATTGCCCGGATTTGAGGCACAAGTCCCCAAATGTACCTCTCTATCCTTTTTGATTCCGGGGTGACTAGATGTGGAACCAACCTTGCTAACTCATGAAAACGGTCGGTGTAAGCTGCGTGCCCAGCCCCCATCATGGCATGATTCCAGAACTCATGCTCAAGTTTTTGCATCTCATTGAGAGGACAGTACTCCTCGGTGATTAGGGCCTTGAACTCATCCCACGACATTGCATCGCGGATTATCTTCCCCTAGCCTGAATCTGAGTGTTCCACCACGTTAGTGCCTTGCCCTGTAGTGAGCAAGTGGCGTACTTAATCCTTTGACTGTCGAGGCATTCGCTGATGTCGATCACGGCCTCCATCTTTTCAAGCCATCTGGTCAGAGCTATGGCTCCACCTTTGCCATCAAACTCTCGTGGTTTACAAGCCACAAATTCTTTGTACGAACATCCCCGTCTAGCATTCACAACCCCGGTCTCATTAACAATTCCAGTTTCGTTAACGGCTGTACCACCATTTCGGTCTCCTGATTGCTTTCGTTCCCAGTCGGGTTACCGTTATCCTCATTTTCATTGCCACCGTCCCCGTGGGGGTGAGAATTTGAAGAGCATCGCTCACTTGGCCACGATAGTCGGAATTAGTGCGGCCAGCTATTGAGCGATCAGGGCTGCCATATCCGCGTTCCCTGTTCCATGATTGCTACTGGTTGGAGCATCACTTGTTCTTGGGGTTCTTCCCCTGCCTCTGCCTCTGCCTCTGCCCCTTGGGGCTTCAATTCCGCTACTATTACTGCGAGTAGATCTTCGAGGCGGCATGTTCTATTCATAAAAGAGGTAACATGTAAGCTTTAGTCACCATAAGATACACAAGTATTCCGTTTATCAAGTTCCAATGTTCATGTTCCGGTCGGTCAAGATCACCATGCAGCCCATTTCAAGCATATTCTTGGTATACCGGTGATGTTTATATATAGGGTTCCCCGCAGCGTTCCCACCACACCCACGATGTACGAGAATGATGCCTGATCCGGTTACATGACATCCGACTTTCCTTTACATCATATCCATAATAATACATCAGGTCAACTGAGAGTCCAAGCATGTAATCACGTATAGTCAGGTGGAGGTTGCCTATCTCGCATCCTTAAAGGACTCAGACATAGCTCCTCGGGTCGGTCTCAGTATCCAAGGTTAAGCGCAGTATATGATTTGTGAAGATCTCTTCGGGTCTTAATACCCGAATCTGGTTATGATAACTTGGCGCGCAGAGGGAACGGAAGATCTAATAGCAGCATCCCATAAAAGAGTGAGCAGAAGGCTCTCTATAGGGTGGAAAGATCACGAAATAGATAGATAACGAACAAGTAATGAGGACCACGTATGAGATACAAAATGCACACAACCCTGGCATGCAATCTACATGAAGGTTCCTAGGTTATAGTCTAGGTCAAGTGTATTGCCTAATTCTCTATAACCAATGCTCTGATACCAGTCTGTCACACCCCGCTAAGAGCGGAAACACGGGGTTGCGACGAGACGGGAATCGTTATAACACATGGTAAGCGATAGAGATGCAATAATAATAATGATGACATGCGGGTCATGAAGACACCCGACAACAAGGGGACTTGTGTCGTGTTTAGTCAGTATTCATGACAACATAGCCATAAGCATAAACATGATATAAGATAACATAGGTAATAACATTGTATGCAATTCCCACAACCCGGGAATAAGTTACAAAGTATAATGTTGTTTGAAACAGTCACAAGAATGTTTTCAAAAAGACAAGTTCGGCCTAAAAAAATGCATCCTAGGGTCTCCACTAAGGCAGCACACCTAGAACCTCAGCTAGCATGATCACCTGAAAAGATATGCTCAAAATGGTCAACAAAATTGTTGGTGAGCTCACAGGTTTAAGTAATAAAAGTGTAAGTGATGCTGTATAAAGTAAATGATATGGAATACCGTGAATACAGTTATATACACAAGTAAAATCACATGACATGAGCTTTGCAACCAAACCTAGCGACGTACACAAAGAAATTGTCGGTATATATTCACCCAAGGCCCGCACCTGGCTATTGTTGGTACTAACTAGTATACCAACACGAGGGTGGGGGTGTCAACCCAGTAGTACTACCAATACCTAACCGTCGGTTCCCACACTGGAATTAAATAGTTGCAAAGATAGAACCACACAGCAGACCCAAGCATGTATCAGATAAGTACTTGCAACACAGTATCACGTTGATTCCTTGTATGAAAATGTGTATGTATGTTGTACAGCATAGAAAACGAGCGAGCATACTTTTCCCCCATGTTTGTAAATGTTTGTAAAATAGTATAAGCATAAAAAGGGGCCACGAAACTCACTTGTTAAGTGGTAAGTATGTAAGATCAATGTATCCCAAATGTTGAATGCAAAAGAACGGTCAAACACCTATTGACAGTTATTGTGAAGCATTAATGACATGAAGAAAGCGTATAGTAATGTTTGGTCGGTTCGGGTTGTATCGGTTCGGTCGTGGGTGGCACACATACACAAGCGGACACACGTATCAGATCTTATGTAGATCCAAGTACTAAGAGCAGTCTCATTGCTTATGACATCCTTGTAAAGATCTCATTGTTATGAAAGATGACACTTGTTAAGTATTTGGAGTTTCAAATGGGTTGTCGGTAATTGTAAAATGTTAGGTTTATTCCAATTGAAATAGTATGTGCATGTTGATAACGTTGACTTTAATCTTTGTGGTCAAGCATGACACTTTTACTGATGTTGCCTTATCAGCATCAGACGTTCAAGGAAATTCGCACTCATCATCAGTCACACAACAGGACCAGACGCTCGACCCACGTTCCATTCGTACAAATCAACCTTCAATCATGCGAATTAGCTACTTTCGTGTGATTGAACCTTCATTCGTGCGATTGGACTCAGTCGCACCACACAACACACACATTCGCACGACCCAACCTCCATTCGTACGAACCAACCTTCAATTGTGCGAATTAGCTACTTTCGTGCGATTGAACCTTCATTCGTGCGATTGGACTCCAGTCATGCGAAACACGCACAATCGCATACACTCAGTCGGTCACCTGACTCAATCGCACACATCATTCATACGCATGACTCAATCGTATACACTCATTCGCACACATGACTCAATCGCATACAAACACCCAGTCGCACGACTCAGACGCACGAAATGCCTAGTCACACAACTCAGTCGCACGATTGACTCAAACGCACGATTCAGTCGCACGGCTCAATCACATGACAGACCCAGTCGCCTGAACTGCAGAATCGCGACTGTGGTCGGGCTGAGCAGCCCCCGAGCTGCTCTAACGCGAGTTTTACACCACAAGGACTTCCAGAAACCACTCAACAAACATACACAAACACGAAACACAAGCAGAAAGACCTCACACGCACCCCTCGACCTCATGTGCTCGATGAACCCGAGCACCCGAAACCCTAGTTTGGACACCGTGAAAAAGCAAGAAAAGAGACAGCCAAAGTCGTCTACCTGCTAGAAATGAGTAGATGAGGCTATAGATGAAGACTAGACAACGAGACCACAAGGGTAGAATTTGGTGCTAGAATGAAGAAGATGTGTGTGTAGGGAGTGAAGAGGTGAAGAAGATGAAGAAGGTGTAGTAAATGAGGTTTAGGGCTGGAAATGGAGTTATATACCCAGCCCAAGTTTGCAAAATTACAAGTTTAGTCCCTGCACTTAGCTATAAAAATGTATTAGTTATAAAAATGACTTTGTTAGGGTAATTGTATTAGTTATAAAAATGACTTTAATGATATTTTTAACTTAAAAAAAGTTTTATTAGTGACATTAATTTTATATAAAAATGATTTATTTGACGGTTTCGAAGATGAAAGTTTTAAAAGTTTTTAAGGTTGGCATATGCTTACAACGGATACACGAGCACAACGATGGTAAGGCACACATGATATCCACATAAAGAGTTAATATAGATGAGGAATGATCGATCAGGAATAGTTAATGGAGAGTCCCGTTAGTTGACGGACCTTGAGGCGACGGATGTCACAGGTGGGACCGACATCTGGATTTCAAAGTTTATTCTCTTTCATTAAACTTTATGTGAAATCCTTTTAACATATAAACCCAACGGTTTCCCCCTCTTTCTATCATCTGCTCTTCCTCCAAACCTAAAACCCAATTTTCTCTCTAAAATTTCTTTCTCTCTTCTTTCTTCATCCTTAAGCTGCTTCAAAATGGCCAACCTTGCTCACAGAATTGATCCCAACTTTACCATGTAGTTACACAAACAACACAATCAGGTTGCTCTGTTAAGCTCTAAGAAAGATCCTCATTTCTAAGAGGTTTGTCGTTTTCTAACTCTGTCAAACTACTTCACCTCCCTAACCATTGATCCTCCACTCTATGAGGGTCAGTTGCTTGAATTCTGGAAGACCTGCCAAGAGGTCATTATGGACGGGGAGAAGGCACTGTCTGCCACAGTGCAGGGGAGAACAATCTTCATCACTCCGGCCATAATCAATAGACATCTTTAGCCGGATGATGAAGAATGTGAGGTGTTTCTCCCAAAGGAAGTTGTCAATCATTCCTTTGAGCAGATGGGATATGAGGGAGACTTCTCTGTAAAGACCTGAGGTGAACACTCCTGAACCTGTTCAGGATGTCCATATGGAAAAGGCTCTCACTTCTGAAAGTGATTACATCATTAAGACCTCAACCATGGTAACTCAGCCCACTGACATCTCAACTGAGAATGCCAGTGAGCAGAGGAAAACCAGCAGCCAAGAACCTCAAGCTAGTGGTGAGAGAGAGGACTCTGGTCCAATCATCTCATCCGCTAATGAATCTTCTGATGAAGATGAGGGGAATCTGAGACCACTGGTGCAAAACCTATCTAAAATATGCACTTACTTAGTCTCAAAGTCAGTCACCTGAATCTCAGGTGACTACCTTACACAACAGGATCAATGATCAGCAACTTGAGATTTCATATCTTAAGGAAAACTAGTTGGGAGACCCTTAAGAAGAGCTCAACCAGGAACACAAGAACCTATGGATGTGATTGACTTATCTTCCAGCTCACGACGCAAGTGGGTGATGCTACCAAAAAGGGGGAGAAAGTCATTACAGCCACAGAACCTCGGAGTTCTTTAGAGAGAATAGACATTGAGGACTCACCATCCTCACTTGCAATTGTGCATTCTCAGCAACCTCCTCAAGTTCACATTGATGTGGACTACATAGACTCCTTCATACAGAGTTTGTTGAGGATGGGATACCAAGGGCTATGTCACCTTCACCATCTTCCAATCACATCATTGGGTGGAGGTATGACAACATCAGGAAAGCCTTAATCATCATAAGAATTCAGGGCAACAAGAAGTCTTCAATTTTCAGACCTTAGACTACTATGAAGGTCTGGATCTAGTCAATATCCACTTGTCAACCCAAGCCAATCAAGACAAGCTACAGACTGGCTAAAAGAATCCAAGACAAGATCACTGCAGAGTTCAGCTTAAGAAGGAGACTTAGGCAATCAGGCAATGCCATCGGTCAACTGGATGTTGAGGAGGACCCTAAGATTAGCTTCATAGGGAATCTTTGACTGAAGGCCCAGTGGTAGAACCTGAGAGCCCTGTCTTATCATCATCAACTGCTACAGAGATCCACACTCCTTCTGAGACACCTGTTGGTGAAGGTGCTTCTCAACCTCTCTCTGGCCTGAGCTCAGATGCTGCAACAAGTAATGAAGGCCAAAGCTCTCTCCACCCTGAGTCATAAAGGTCTGTGAGTGACAAAGGGAAAAGAAAGATGACAACTGAGGAGATTGAGGAGGAGGAGAGAGAGGAAAAGGAGGCTAAGGGGAGAAAGTTCATCTGCTGAGTCTTCAAGACTCATAGAGTCTGCTATCAGGGCTGCCCCCAGACCAGATACTCAGAATGATGAGTGAAGGGCAGTCAGGATAAACTATTTGCAGACTAGGAACTATGACATAGACAATGTCATTTCTCTCCCCTTAGATGAGTTGAATGAACTGGTTGACCTGGAAAGGTCATGGGAGAAGAAGGAGGCAGAAGATGCAGAACTCCTAGTGCAAGTCGAAGAAGAGAGAAGAAGAGAAAGACTATACAAGGATATGCCTACCCTCTCCCCAGTTCAGGAAAGTCCTGC